>FTPT01000330.1:0-58284 GCA_900156845.1 Coprinopsis strossmayeri | reverse complement strand
TCTGTATAGTACTGGGGGGGAGTGTAAAGTACTCCTTATAACTATAATAAGACACGCTAACACCGAGGAGAACACCGAGAAAAGTGTTATGCGATTAGAATAAAAAAGTGGGATTAGCTGAACAAAGTGTTATTAGGTGCAAAAAATGCGATTCCAGATTCTTTACCTGGTTCTTCTCCCTGACTGTCTCACCGATATTCTAATGCTGGGTTTATCACTAATTATAGAGTAAGGTTGATTGATTGACCGGATATCGGGACGACCTCGTGCGATGATAGCGAGGCTTCTTCTGGCTGCTTTCGACATGTTGAGAGTCGAGACCCTACCTAGGCGTCGAGGGCTTTGAGCTTCTTGCATCCTGAACTATCGGAACTAGCAGGACGGATGAATCGAAGGTGGGGGGGTTCGTAGCCATCCCGGACATAATTATTCCCCGCAATCCATCGTGCCGCTCTGTGCCGCTCTGGGGAAGAGAATGGCCCAAAGTAGAGGCGACGTGCCATGTTCGGCACGGCCTTATTGACACTCCCACAGCCCCTGATTGGCTGACAAGCATGACGTAAACGAAAGTGGAACATAGTTGACGCAGAACAGCGCCGTTGCTGGGAAGCCGAAAGGGTGGGCTTGTGGGATTTCGGAATGGTTTGGGATGTTTAAAGCCGTTCTTTCTGTTACTTCAACCTAGGCCAGACATGAAAGTCACACTCAGATTGCGCAACGCCTCGATGCTGTCGAGTAATGGGCTCAAAGCTTCCGCTGCACTCCGTGAACGAGTGCGCAAACCTCAGTTCCTCAACAAGCTCGCACGCCCGGAGGATCTCGCCCCTCTCTTCAAGGTTCGTTCCCTCTTCTCTACTTGTTCTACCCTTATCTCTTGAATCTAGAACGACGACTATGTACGTTCCTCTCCCTCTCTCAAACAACCCTTCTGTCTAAAGAAACGGATAGATCGGATGGTCTGGGTTCACGGGTGTGGGATATCCCAAGATGACGCCTACCGTATGTTCTCCTCGCTGGTACCAGTATATACGAAATCACATATGCATGGCAGGCCATCGCGGACTACGTCGAAGCGAACAACCTCCAAGCCGACCCCGCCACCAAGCGCAAGTTCAACCTCTTTGTCGGTGCCAGCGTCGGTCCTGAAGTCGAGGACCGCTGGGCACGCATGGACATGTACGCCTCTCCTCTCTTCCCTTACTTTCTTTCTATATGACCCCCCAAGGATCGAACGCCGCTACCCGCACCAAGTCGGCAAAGAGATCTCAAAGGGCATCAACGCCGGCCGCATCAAGTTTTCGGATAAACATTTATCGAGTGCGTGTTTTTTGCTTTGCTAGTTCTGTCGTCGTCGTTCTAACCACTGGTGCTTCGTACTTCGTCGTCTTCGTCTTCGCTCGGTTCTACTCCTCTCGTCCGCCCCGTCCGGCTCGCTCGCCCCCTGCCTCACACTCACTCCCACCTCCCTTCACACTCTTCACCGCTTCTCACTACGCTCGCACAGTGTTCCCACAAGACCTCGTCTACGGCTACTACTCCCTCCACAAATCCCACGGCGACCCCACCAAACCTCTCGACTGGGCCATCGTCGAAGCCACTGCCATCACCGAAGACGGCCACATCGTCCCGGGCGCTTCCGTCGGCGCCACCCCTGAAATCCTGCAAAGCGCAGAAAAGATCATCGTGGAAGTCAACACGCGAATCCCGAGCTTGGAAGGATTGCATGATATCAATCAGAGCTTTGTCCCGCCAAAGAGGTTGCCTTACGTGAGTAGTTTCGTTTTGTGGTTTTTCTTTTTTGTCGTTGCTTTTTGGCGTTGTTTTTTTTGGTACTTGGGAGAAGAATCATGACTGACGCCGTCCGTTAACCTCCCCTCCCCCCTCCCTTTTTTTCATACAGCTGATTGTGAGACCTGAAGATAGGATTGGGACGACTGCTATTGCTGTTGATCCGGACAGGATCGTAGCGATCGTCGAGAGCGACCAACCGGACAACACAGGTCCCAACGCTCCCGAGGTGCGCAATCTCCCTCTTCCGTTCTGTTTTCGTCTGACTTATCCTCCTCCCTGCTCCCCCCTCTTCCTCATCCTCCTCCTCCCTCTCCTTGACCTTAACTCTACCCTCAACCCTTATATATATCGAACAGAACGACGAATCCCGCGCGATCGCCACACACCTGATCCACTTTTTGTCGGAAGAAGTGTCGGCGGGGAGGTTGCCCAAGAGCTTGTTGCCGCTTCAGAGCGGGATTGGGAATGTTGCGAATAGCATCATCGGAGGTGCGTGTCGCGCGGCATGGAACGGCGTAGCTTCTTTGCTTTCTGCTCTATCTCCTCTGAAATTTACCGAGCTTGCTAACTTTCCTCACCCCCTTCCCCTTCCCCCTCGGTGTTCCCCTTCCCCTCACACAAAACAACCACAACAACAGGTCTAGCCGACGGCCCATTCGAACAAGTCCAAGTCTGGACCGAAGTCCTTCAAGACACCTTCATCCGTTTCTTGGATAGCGGAAAGTTGAGCTTTGCGACTGCGACTAGTATACGGTTCAGTCCCGAAGGGTGCGTCCTATTTATTTATTTTTATCGGTTTCTGCTTTTTATTGGTAACGGTTTTTTTTTATACATAGATTCGATCATTTCTACAAAAGTACGTTCCTTTCTTCCTCCTATCTCTCTCATTCACTCCTCACTCCCTCATTTACTCACTCCTAACCCTCACATCCACAAAGACTGGGCGACATATAAAGACCGACTCTTGCTTCGTTCTCAACAAGTCGCCAACTCTCCAGAGATTATTAGACGGTTGGGGATTATAGCGATGAATACGCCGTTGGAGGTGGACATTGTGCGTGTGGCTGTTTTTCTCCTCCGCACGAACTCTCCTCACTTAACCTTCCTTTGCTTATCCCTCTCCTCGCGCTTAACCCTCCCTCGCTCACTCCTCCGCTCACTTCCACTCCGTAACGCGCTCACAACCAGTACGCCCATGCCAACTCTACAAACGCGCTCGGTTCGAGGATGTTGAACGGGCTCGGCGGTTCGGCCGATTTTTTGAGGAACGCCAAGCTGTCGATTATGCATACGCCTTCTGCGTGCGTGTTATTGTTCTTTTTTTCTTTTTCCGTCGAAAGGATAGACAGATTGGTGCTGGCGAATTGAATGAACACTGACTATTTGTTATCACAGACGACCTACGAAGACGGATCCGACCGGTATCAGCTGTATTGTCCCGTTTGCGAGTCATGTCGATCAGACTGGTGCGTTTTTTTTTTCTGCGTTCTGCGTTCTGTGTTCTGCGCGTCCGAAGACTAAAGACGTCTTGCTTACTTATTCTCTACATCTCTACGCTTGGGTTCATTTCTACCTCTACCTCTACCCGTCGACCCTTTAAAAATTGCTCCGACAACTCGCTGTGCTCCGACGACTCGCAGAACACGACCTGGACGTGGTCGTGACCGAACAAGGTCTTGCTGACCTGCGTGGCCTCTCGCCACGCGAGCGTGCACCGCTGATCATTGAAAAGTGTGCGCATCCTGATTATCGGGATATGTTGCAGGAGGTGCGTGGTGGGTTCTTTTTTTGTTGTGTTGTTTTTGTTGATGGGGTTTTTGTTGCTTACTTTTGAACCTCGAACGAATTTACGGTACTCACTCGCGACGACAAAAATATGCGACATGAAAAAAACAGTATTACGACCGTTCGCTCTTTGAGTGTTTGAAGCGTGGTGCGGGGCACGAACCCCATATGCTGCGCAATGCGTTCAAGATGCATATTAATTTGATGGAGAAGGGAACTATGAAGGTTGATAAGTGGGATTAAGTGTAGGGGGGTTTTTTGTTTGCGTAGTGAGGGATGTTTAATGTTGGGTGTAGATTCGACTTGTGGTTGGTGGAAGGACAAAAGGAGTAGATGCCTCCTGTAATAGATGAGGAAGAGAAGAGAAGAGAGTACTTTTCGCGGTTTTGTAGAACATGTGACGATTTTTTAAGTTCTGAGGATTGGCGCTAGTGAGGTAGCTCCTTTATCGAAGAAAAAGCAAGGTACATAGTCGAATATTAGCAAGGCAACTGGCATGAAATTCGGATAAACGTCACTAATACTGTAACCACGAAGAATAGGGTTGGTCAAAGGTAATGTCTATGTGGCGTAGGTTGGGGAGCCACATGATGCCGTTTTGGACGTCTGTGTCGATGTTTTTGAAGGATAGACGAGTGAGGGGGTGTGCTGCTGCGGGTGCGGAGGTGTAGCCTTGGCCGTTCATGTTGGTATCGCCGTCTTCGTCCACCATAACACCCAGACCGGATCTGTAACCTGAATACGAGACTGAATCTACCTGGGAATCCAGAACGACAGGTGGCGTGAGCATCCAGTGCAGCGTCTCTTCCTCGATCTTCACCCAATTCTCGGTTGAGAACCGGGGTCGCCTCGGACATTCTATCACGAGTTCTTCGAGAGAGGGGAGTCGGAACAAGGGGAGGATGGTGTGCGAGATGTCGATGTGTGTTCCGAGTAGGAGTCTGTCGATTTCCAATCTCAAGTGTCGGAGGTCTGGCAGGATTATCGGTTCGTTCGGGAGTCCTACTCCCACTCCCACTCCCATTCCCATCCCCGCTGAATCCGAGTCATGCCAGAAGTTCGTCTTGAGGTGTAAATTCTGTAGAGAAGGACAGCGTGAGAGGAGTGTATGGATTGTATGCCATTCGTGAGCGCGTGCGTGGGCAGGCCAGGGTGTTGTGTTGAGTGTGAGAGAGGTGAGGGAGGGGTAGGGGAGGACCCAGTGTTTGGAGGATGTGTGGGAGAAGGTTGTGAGGGTTAGTGCGGTTAGGGAGGGGAGGAGGCCTGGGGCGTAGATGTGGAGGGGTGTGCTGTTGCGGAGTCGGGTGGGGGTTGAGGTGGAGGTGTGGGTGGGAGCGGGAGTGGAGGTGAAGGTGGAGAGGGAGGTGAAGGTAGAGGGGTGGTGGGAGCTGTAGTCGTCGTCGTCGTCCGAATCGTTGTCAGAATCCGAATCGTCGTCAGAGTCTTCGTAGTCGGCGTGATGCCCCTCTACAGAAGTAATCCTCAGCTCTTCAAGAACAGGCCACTGCAACAACGGGTTCCACAAATTCACATAATAGTCTTTCAGATGCGGTCCATACAACCCTGGAACCGTCTCTGGAAGACGCGGCGAAAATAATTCACGGAGCAACACATCTGGTACGTCCAGTTCCAATAATCGAAGGTTCGATACGAGTAGAGGTAACTTGAGGAGGATGTACAAAGGAATACTAGGTGTTTTGTCTTGTCCCGTTACAGGAATCGAGATACGGATACACCAGTTCCCCTTATTTTGGTTGTAGTGTGAGAGGGAACCTAGACGTTTAGACCACCACCTGCTGCTTTCGAGGTTCCTTTCGGTGGGCGAGGGGATGTGTAGGTGTGTGAAGAGGAAGGGTAGGGTGTGGATGAGGCGATACCAGGTTTTGCAGACGAGGAGGGAGGGGAGGATGTAGTGTTGGGTTTGGAAGCCTGATTGGAGAAATGTGAAGATTTTGAGGAGGAGTTCTTCGGGGAAGGGTTGTGGGCCTGGTGGAGGAGGGCTGCTTGGATGCGGACGGGTGGGACGGCCCGGGGAGAGGAGCGAAGAAGAGTGAGAGGAAGATTGTTTGGTTTTGGAGTGGTGTTTGCGGATTAGGTTGAGTGTATGAGAGTGTGAGGATTGGTGTCGTTTGTGGGAGGGCCGCTGGGTGGTGCTATTGCTGGAGGGTCTTGCCATAGTAGAAGGAAACGACGAGGGGTTGAAGGAGGATATGTGAACAACGACGAACGTCTTTATGTGTATTCAAAGTCAGACTTGGAGATAAGAATAAGTAGACGGATGGGTATAAATATATAAGGACTTTGACGCTCGTTGTCGTCGAAAGGGTAATGATGCCGCCCATTGTACAAGACCCGTCCACGCGATCCTTAGAGCCTAGAAACGAAGAACGAGACACGAGCAACGAGAGAATACAAGAGACAAGTAGAGTTCCATAGATATATGAAGGTGCGGTTTTGTTGATACAAAGATTCTTGTTCAATTTTGACAGGATGATGTTACACGGTGAACCGGAAAGAGAACAAGGTCGCGTGGGTCCCTTGTAAAATGTAAACTTCTATATTATATCGTGTCTGAGCATAGAGCGAAGGGGGTTGTTTATGTAGGCTCTTGATCTAGCATGTTGTGGATGTTCAGTTGGACTTGGACTCTAGGATTACAGTACTATTGACGTTGACAGCCGACGCGATCGAAGACAATGACACGTTGTGTTGTTTGCGTCATATTTGCCAACGGCTTTAAGGCTTTCTCGGCATTTCCCGATTTGTTTGCCCACGGCTTTAAGGCCGCGCCATCATTCTCTGTCTGCGATCGAACCCTTCCAGTACCTTAATTGCGGTGCGATTCATGGTCCAGTTCTGCGACTGCCACACAGTGACATATATCCCTTGACTCTGGCACCCATGATTGAGGTCGTAATGCTCTTCCTGGACAAGAAAAAATATGATGTAGTCGACAACGACCTTGACGTTGTGCTGATGGATTTCAGGCTGGAGAGGAGCTTTTGATTCCAAGGGTTTTGGCGTTGGTCCAGTTGGTTGATTAGAGGTAGGTCTTTCGTTGATTTAATTATTTTACCATTCTTTGGAAGCAGGATACAGACCCATATATCGCACTCCTCGTCCGCACTGAACAACCAGCTCGCCGCGTCACCCCAATTCTGGAGCAGGGATCGACGCGAACTAGCTCCCAAATCCTGGTTTTTCAAGTTCGAACAGACATGCACAGTCTGTTAGTATTGTTACCCCAGTTCTTAATTGGGCGACCTGGCGCGTCTCTAATAGTACCGCCACTCAGACTCAGATCACTGAAACTGGATCCACATCGAGTTTCAGAGGATTACTCTACAACGACCCAATGACCGACTCTCGAACCGCTCACTAATCAGTCCAGCCCTCATCCATCCACTCATTTAGACGCTTCACCGACAATTAAATAAACCACGCCAAGGGGCTATACAACACGATTGAATTGGCGTTGGTGGTAAGACCATCATGGCTCGCGCCCCATTTTTGTCCGAGCTCGATCGAATCATCGATCAGGGGTCGGGGCATTGATTGAATACAGTACGAATGAATTGAATCTCCCGGTTCTCTACTGTATATGTCTAGGAGACGACGGTCCTGGCGGCAAGATGACCTGATTCACTGCTCTCCGTCCCCGACCCCCCAACCTCGCCACCTCCTTTCAACCCCTTTTTACGTGCCTCGCTTGCTCGCTCGCTCGCTGGACATGCCAGACCACCTTCCGCATAGTCTGAACTCTGGAACTATCGAACACTGAAAGGGGTTACCAACAAGCCCAGAAGAACGCCCATGTCGGAACAATTGGACTTTTCGTATGTGCCTGCCTCTCCCTCGACTCGATATCGGTACCACCTTCTCACGCGGCCAACCAGGTTCATCTTAGCAGGCTCATACATCTGCCTGTTTCTATTCACGCTCGAGATCGTCATGCTCGTCTCCTACTTCCGCGGCGAAGATCAGAAACGAGACTCCAAAATCATCAAAGCCGCCGTCTCCTTCAATTTCGTGATGGACATTGTGGGCACCTTTGCATGTTGTGCGTCGGTTTATACTGTGCGTATCGTCTTACCATTACCTTTTCTTCTCTTCTGATTCTGATGTGCTATATGGACTTGGACCCTGGCTTTTGCAGTTTGTCTTGAGGAGTCTAGGTACGACCGTGGCTCAACTAGCGTGGTGTTGTGGATTTGTGGTGACTCACCGTGATGCTCTACTAGGTTCGGGAAAAAACCACCAGCAGCTCCAATGGCCGTATCCGATATTGATGTTCACCAATTCGTTTACAGCGATTGTCGTCCAGTGCTTCATGACGCATCGGTACTGGTCCCTGTCAGTCCTTTCCTTTCCCCAACTCTTATCCCTACCTTTTAACATAAGTCAATTTAACACCAATAGCTCGCACAATCGGATCATAACACCTATAATCATGTTTTTTGCTTGGGCTTCGGTACGCTCATTTATCGATTATCGAAAGTGTGTTCCGAGTTCAGCCCCCTCTTACGTCTTTTCCTTCCTTTGCTTGTTTTTACTAGTTCGTTGGAACGATGTGTATGGCTGTGGCTGGGATAGTGTGGAGCGATTTGAAGTACAGAAATCGGCATATCTATTTCGTGGTGTTCGTCCGCTCTTCCTTCTTACAAGTCCAGCCTTAACGCCCAAGCTTTTCACCCGCAGGCTGAGTGGGGGCGCGGCGACCGTGACGGACTGGTTGATCCTCGTGTGCCTCGTTAAAATGTTGTGGAAGCAGAAGATTCGGTCTAACCAGACTCGCTCGTACGTGCATACCTCTGCCTTGTCATCGTCATCGTGTTGACTCCAAAACGCTTCACTTGCTCATTCGCGTCGTATGCGATGTATGTAGGATGGTGAAACGCTTGACGTGTCTTGCCATCCAAGTCGGAACTGCACCTTCCATCGCCGTCATGTGCGCCGTGATCTTCATACTTGTCTTTCCCCAGACTCGAGGTGCGTTTCCGTTTCTCTATATCGTCTACAGAGAGAGAGAAAGTGTTAATTCAAAATCCAGTGTCGGCACCGTTTGGAATGTCGTTTGGGAGAGTGTACACGTGTACAATGCTCTTCACCCTTACTCGACGAGACCATGTGAGAGGGAACGAGGAGTCGTGGGTCACCTCTGGGTCGTTGGAGTTGTCCACAGGTGCGTTCCTCCCTTTACCACCTCTCCGGAGTGTTTGCGGTATTTGATACTTATAATGACTCGTGGTGTGTTGTAGCCGGGACCCCTGGAGTGCCCTCTCTTCAAGCGCCATCTCCAGCGATGGTGTCTCTATCCGGGTCAGCATCCGCGTCTAATCGGATAAGAGCTAGATTAGGAGTCGACTCGACCTCGACACGCAGAGCGGATGTAGAGGGGGGATTTGGAGAGAAAGAAGCTGATTTTCGGTTGGGTTCTGTGTCTGGGTATGCGACGGGGACAGGCTCAGGATCGCAGAGAACACCCTCTTCTTCGTCCCTCTCCTTCAACTCTTCACCTTGCTCGAGCTCAAGCTTCTGGTCCACCCGTAAAACGTCCTGTCCCTCGAATCCTATCAGCAAAATATCTGAAGCTGCGTCGACTTTTGGACCATAGTTGCTCCGAGTCTTTCTTTTTTTCGTTATTCGTTATTCGTCGTTGTTCTTTGGACTTTTTTTGGAGCGTTTGAGACGCAGATGTACACATGTACAGTATAATATGATGAGAACGGATATCTATTGGGATTTCCTTTGTGCATAACGCTTTGACCGGTTTCTGTTGTCACTGGCGGAGGGTGGGTCTGCCCATAATTGTTCTGGATGCCTACCGCCGTGACTCATGCTTTGACACTCTTTATGCCTTTGCACAACTTCCTTATTGGTGCGCAGGGGTGCTGTATCCCCGTTGTGGCACACAGTTTTTCAACTCTTTGCGCTTTG
This sequence comes from Coprinopsis strossmayeri, assembly GCA_900156845.1. Classification (NCBI taxonomy): domain Eukaryota; kingdom Fungi; phylum Basidiomycota; class Agaricomycetes; order Agaricales; family Psathyrellaceae; genus Coprinopsis; species Coprinopsis strossmayeri. The sequence continues at coordinate 48,771 of FTPT01000330.1, read as the reverse complement.
AAAAAACAAACTTCTCTATTGGTGCGCAACTGAAAGTTTAAATATCCCACTGCTCCCAACACCGTAAGTTCCAATACTGTAGCACCCAACGCTCATTGCTCCCATGGTCGAGATTCACTCTAAGGCCAGGCTGCCACTAGAGCTCTTCTCTGAGACTATCAAATGGGTCGCGGCTCTCCCCAACCCAGAACGTTCCGACACTTTGAAGGCGCTTTCAATGGTCCGTAGCGATTTCCAGAACCAGGCCCAGCGATATCTCTTCGACTATTCTGGACGTCTTGTCCTCGACCCTTACGCCCCATCCGGTGCCACCACTTGGACTGCCGCGCGCCTAGAAGCGCTCATCAACAATCCCCGGCTGCTAGGATACATCAAGGTGATCATCATCAAGCTCGGATGCTTCAACAAGTTGGATGTTTGGGAAAAGTGGGGAAAAACCAATACCTCGGGACTGTTCTTCGCGTTTGCAGATATGGTCATGAAGCGTAACCAGGTTGAGGAGGTGAGGATCCTGGGGAGTGAGTGCCATGAGATCGAGACGCGTATACCAGCGCCGCCCAAGAACGCGCTATTGGATCAGAGCACCACCGCCCTCACCACCGCCCAGAAATTCTCAGCCTTCGTCAGACATATGTGCGAGCTTCCATCTCTACGATATCTGGCTCTCGAGCACTTCCCCATCGACCTCCTCGATTCGCTTCGATCATCTCTAAAGGGTCTGCGTACTAGCAAGGTCAGAGATTATGATGGGCATAGTACGCCGATAAACCGGACTACTCCAATAATGCTTGAATATTTGCATGTCACAGATAATGTTGAAGTAGGGGAGGGATTCGACGTCGTGCGCTACGTCCTCGACCCTCGCAATCTCGTCAGTCTTCAGTCCCTCAGATGGTTGAATTTTGAATTTCTTTCTACAAGGAGGGACATTTCAATCGAGCGGATCGAACCAGTGCTCCAACTTTGCGCTGGCTCGCTGGAGATTCTCAGGATGCGGATTTTCGGTAAGCTACCTTCACCAATTTTAGTAGTAACAGTAACTGACAATCTACCATTTATATATATAGATGTTCCGAGTGGAAGAAGGCTCAATCTTGATAGGCTGGCCAACCTCCAGACGCTGGAATTGGTTGTTCCATTTTTCCTACACGAATCCAGAGCTCCGTATCGAGACGGCGTATTATGGCTGTACCAGGAACTTTGTACTCCGGATACAGGCTCCCCGGACAACACCACATCTTCTAGGACGAAAGCCAGCAGCCTGAAAAATTTGGACCTTTCATTCTTTTTCGATTCAAATTCTGCCAGACTTCCCGACTTTAATAATTGGAACCCGCTTAACGATCTCCTTGCGGACGAAACTCGGTTTCCGGACCTCAAGAAAGTAGAGATATGGGTGAGGGGACATGTTACTTGGAATAACTTCATCTTTGAAGGCTCGGACCGTGGGTTGGAGCCGTCGCTTGTGTTGTCCTGCCGTATGAAGCAGGCGCTGGCATCCCTAGATGCACGCGGAATATTGGAAATTCTTGACGTGACCGTTCATGCCCAGCCCTTAAGCCTTTAGCAAATTTGATTTGCAAGATAAATCCCAACCTCTGAGCTTGAACTGACCGGAAGCTTGGGTTAGTAAGTAGAGTTCAGTACATAGTAACACATAAGTGAAATATAACTACATGTATCCATGTAAATAACCTTCTCTGGTCGAATGGCGCGGTATACAATATAATACGGTTAGGCTACTTACCCTTTGACACCCTTCATATAGAATTACTTCTAATTCCAGCCCCTATCACGCCCTCAACGCTCGTTGTGCATGAACGATGAGTGTGATTGAATCTCACTCGGGGTTTATGTCTGTGTCTGACTCGTGGATCCGGGATGGGACGGGGACGGGGACGCGGCTCGCAGATAACTACGCTCAGACTCGTCTCTCTCGCTCTATGTAGACTTACCCTTACTCGAGCCTCTGGCCCGCCCGTCATGAGCTAACTTTGTTGATGGCCTTGTACGTCAACTTGTTAGGGGATCCGAATCGGCGCGACGTGTTTGTTCGTACATTATCCCTTTTCTGGACGCCCGTCACGACTTCGCGCTTTGAAACTCTTGATGCTTTGCACAACTTCCGTAATTTTGCTGGGGTGGCTGTTACTCGCCCTTTGAATACAAATACATTGAGCGTAGTATTGATCATGATGTGCCAAGGAGAAATGCTCTGATAACAGTTTGACCAGTGGCGGAGGGTGGGTCCGGACTCCATGCATGATTGTTTCTGGATGCCACTTTGAAAGCTTTGTGCTTTTCACTGATCGGAATTTCTTTATTGGTGCCCCACCGGCAACTGTATAAATAGCCCGCTGCATCTATCACCCCAAGTCCCACTACTGTAACATCCAACGGCCGACTTTCCTATCCTCAAAATGTAAGGTATTGATACTCTTAACCAGCCCAAACTGCCAGCGGAACTCTTCTCTGAGACAATTAAATGGGTTGCGGCTCTCCCCAAGCTAGAACGTCTCGACACTTTGAAGGCCCTTTCAATGGTTCATAGCACCTTCCAACATCCAGCCCAGCGATATCTCTTCGAGCGTTCTGGATATCTCAAGTTCTACCCTTGCCCCCCATCTAACGACACTGCAACTGCCTCGCTCGAATGGCGCCTAGAAGCGCTCACCAACCATCCCCGACTGCTGAGATATATCAAGGATTTAGACATCGGGCTCGGGTGCTTTCATACCTTGGATGACTGGGATAAGTGGGGGAAAACCAATGCCTCGAGGCTGTTCTTCAGCTTCGCAGACATGGTCAAGCAAAACCAGCTGGAGAGGGTGAGCATCACATCGGATCAATGTCTTAACGCCGAGACGCGCATACCTTTACCGACAAAGAACGCACCATCAGAGAACTCCTGCACTCCAGCTCTCACCACTGCCCAGGAATTCGGAGCCTTCGTGAGAGACATCTGCGAACTTCCCTCTCTGGACCACCTGACTCTCCAGCGATTCCCCGTTGACTTCCTCGACCTGCTTCGATCGTCTCTAAAGAGCTTGGTGTGTAACTTACAGGCGAGCCATCATGGGCCTAACACCGCGTTGGTGAGCAGGACCACTCCAATGGGCCTTGAGGTTCTGCACATCGTTGAAGATTTTGGCGCACGTGAAGGATATGACACTGTGGGCTACTTCCTCGACCCCCACAATCTCATTAGTCTTCAGTCCCTCAAGGAGTTATTGGTTGGGTTTTTCCATTCTAGGACAGAGCTCCCAATTGAACGCATAGAACCAATTCTAAAAATTTGTGCCAGCTCGCTGGAGACTCTCAGGATGCAGATTTTCAGTAAGCCTCCTTCACCAGTTCTACTAGAACAGGTTAGTTGACCATCTTTCATTTGCATAGAAGTCCCGACCGGAAGAAGGCTCAGTCTCGACAAGCTGGTCAATCTCCACACGCTGGAATTGACGGCTCCATTTTCCTTACACGAAGATGGCATATTATGGCTGTACCAAGAGCTTTGTGCTTTGGACATAGGCTCCCCGAGCGACCCCAAATCTCCTACCAAGGCCAGCAACCTGAACTTTGTGGAACTCGCATTTTTCGATTCGGACACTAACAGATTTCCCGAATTCGATAAGTGGAACCTGCTCAGCAATCTCCTTGCAGACGAAACTCGATTCCCAGACCTGAAGCAAGTATGGGTAAGGGTGGAAGGATGTGAAGCTTGTAATAACTTCATCCTTGAAGGCCCCGACCGTGGTGTGGAGCCTTCCCTTGTGCTGTCACGCCGCATGAAACAGGCGTTGGCATCCCTAGGTGAACGTGGGGTATTGAGATTTTCGATCAGGCCGTAGGCGTTCCGCCCTTTGCCCTTTAGCAAATTCGGTTCCCCAAATGAAGCTCAACCTTGCAGTTTGATTGTGTAGTCGATAGACCTTAGTTACGTATAAGTGGAATGTAGCTACTTACATTGGATAATTAACCTTGCATGGTAAATGCTTGTTGTTTATGAACGATGAATGCTCAACTATAACCCAACTCTTTCCTTTTGAAATTTGAGGATGCAACCTAAGCTGTCCCCGACTCGGGGTGGCTGGCTGAGAGTTAGATTGTGGGTCGGATCTACACGCGGGATGGATGAGGAACAGGGATTGGCAGAGAAAGAAGATCTCGGTCAGGCTTTACCTCTGTGTCTGGCTTGGACGGGGGCTTGTTACTAGTAACATTGTTAGGGGCTCAACGCGACGTGTTTGTTTGTCCATTGCTTGGCAGAGGGCTCCGGAGCTCGGAGCCACCTGTCACACCTTGACGAATGGTCTTCTCAGCTCCGTAACGAAGTTCCGCAACAACTATATACATACTCGCTCAAGAAGCAGATTCCAATCCATTCGCCGTGGACACAATTTACCAAAAAAAGCTGCTCTGTCCTTTGCTCGAGAGGCTGAAAGGGATTGAAAATAAAAGAAAATGAAGGTTGGTGACCGAGTGGTGCGTCTCGCGCTGTGTGCTCGGTGGCTCGTCTGACACATTTTTTCTAACAACTCCTCGATTAGAAACCGATGCAATAGGGTTCTGGCAAGCACTGGTCGGGTCGATGCTCTACCCTGATGCAACGTTTATTGTTCATGAAACACTCGTGTCGTTGAATGTTCGTAAGGCCGTGGAGGCCAAGACCGTGGCCTTGTCCATGAAACATATTACTCCCCGCCTCAACTATGACATCTTATGGCCTATAGTCGTTCCTTCTCTGATCGTCGACGGCGACTAATATATTTTCCTCACCTACTAGACAATATACGGCTTCCGGCTTTCGAAAATATCAACGACTTCAGGACACTACATCATCATGCATCCCGTCGACGTTTCCGATACTGGTTACGTTGCAGTTGAATTTGTGCATACGGCAGCGTCGCGTGTTTCTACAGCCATAGGTATTGATCGGTCTGAGATTGCGTTCTTGTGGTTACCCCAAGAGTCACAGCGCAAAGTGACCGTGGTGTTATACCTTCCCCCCTCTCTTTCCTTCTCCACGCTCCACGCTCCGCTTCTATCCTCGAGGAACACAATCCCCTTTACATTAGACCTGATTCCTCGAGTTTCAGGGCTGGCATAAATACAGATCTTGACACAACATCGAACGACATTTTATGACTGGCCATGGGCGCGCAGACCGACCTTTCGTGCGTATTTTCCAGTGTCTTATTTGGGTCTTTGAAGTTGAGCTGTGGCTTGCATACAACCAGGTTTGTTCTGGCGGGATCCTACATATCCGTCGCCTTGTTCATCCTAGAATCGGTCATGCTCCGCGTCTTCATCCGCGGCCAGCGTCGAAAACAAGATCTGCGAATCCTCAGATGGGCAGTCGCCGCTGCTTATGTTACGGACTTTGCTGGAACCTTTTCGTGTATTGCTATGGTGTACTTGGTATGTGTCCTTTTCCCCCTTCCTCCCTCTTTCCCAGTCTAGCTCCGTTTCTAATTAATATTTCGTAATTCCAGTTCGTCTGGACTAATTGGGGTATCTATACCGTTCTTTTGCATGGCTAGGACGATTGTTCTAACCGTCCTAACCGGCCTAGGACCGACTGAAGAACACAAACAACTTCAGTGGCCGTATCCGATACAGTCTATGACCAACGGTATCACCGCTATCATTGTCCAGTTCTTCATGGCCTATCGATATTGGGTGCTGTAAGTCCTGATTCACTCAGTCTAACCAACTTTTAGTAATCAATCTGACTAACTGACTTCCGCCTTTTACTCGCTAGCTCGCAAAATGTAATCATAACGGCCGTCATCTTATTTTTATCGATTGCCTCGGTGAGTCTCGCTATCTTCTGCGATTCCGTAAGTCCTGTCGATGGACGGATGTTCTTTAGTTCGTTGGATTTGTTGGGGTAAGCGTGGTGGGATCTATCTGGACATCTCTGGATGACAGGAGCAAGCATGTCGTTTTCGTAATGTTAGTCTTTTTCTCTCACATAGGCCCCCTCCTCTTCCTTCAATTCACCACGGCGAATATCTATGTGACAGGTTCACGGGATCAACGGGAGTCGTGACAGATCTTTTACTTGTCGTAGTCCTCGTGCAAAAGCTATGGAGCCATAAAATACGTAGTCGCCAGACTCGCTTGTGAGTATCGGCCATGAAATTACTGGATAGTAAGTTACGCAATGCATACTAATATTGTGGGCCAGGTTGATGAAACGGATAACGATCCTTGCGATTCAGGCGGGAACCGCTCCAACCATCGTCGTGCTCTGTGCCTTGATCTTGGTCGCCACACTACCGGGAACACATGGCACGTTAATTTAGTCTATCGAACACGAACCCAGCTTCTAACATCTATGATTCGCGCTATAGCCTCTAGTCCCTGCGGCATGATACTCGGAAGAGTATACACTTGCACGATGCTGTTTACGCTTAACCGACGAGGGCACATTCAGCGTGAAGCGGATTCTTGGATACATGGGGGGTCTTTACAGCTAACCCAAGGCACATCGATTCTCCTGTCGACGCCTTCAGAACCGGCTGGTTCAGGGACAGCGGACCGTTCGTGCCAAGAAGCCCTGGAGAGCAGATTCAACCAGGAAACGGACAAAGAGAAGGAGTTGAAGGAGCATGGGAGACAACAAAATCAATTGGTGGACGTGGAAAATTCGGATGTCACGCCAAATAGAGAGGGAACTCCCGGGAGCTGCTATGAGTCACCGACAACCTCCTTGTCTGGAGATCCGTCGATACTAGTAGTATGAGAGCCAGACGGTACAAGTTTTCTGAGAGAGCTCGTCAATACCCCACATCACAAGGAGATCTCAGTTCCTCCTGACGAATGTCGTATTCCTATCCGTCTGTAGAGCTATTCTTGGTTTATGATCATTGTTGGATTATGATTCGAGGGTGTTTTCAACTCCCTGGTTCTTTTGGCGGGTTGCTCCTGTCGCGAAGGTCTCCATCAAGTCTCCATCCATATCGTCCCTGCCATACTGCTTGATTACTGTTGCTTGTGACTACGAGCTGAAATCAAGGCTGCTTTTCTCCACTCTAAGATAAAGGATGACGGCTACCCAGAATCGGGTCCCTCCTTTGCACTTATTCTTTTTGCTCTACTTATATGGTCTAGGTCTTCCGGCAGTTCGCTTGGTATTTGTTTGTTTGTTATTTGGCACCCCCGATGTGTCGGAGTGTGCAAACTTCGCAAGTGATCCCTGTTGGTTTTCTCAATCCATCATGTCGACGGCTCAGCCATCTCCACAGATTTGACTCGGACAATTTCGCCAAATTCTGAATGTCTCTACATCGTGACGCCCAGCTGCTGTGACTTTTGCGACCTAGTTGGAAGTCCGAGAATACCCCTGACGACGCCCCATGTTGACGTGGACCCCAATCTGTCGGACTTGCGATATTGAACAATTCTGAACTACAATATCTATGAACTTTTCGATTACGACTATGGTTTTGGGGCTCTTTAAATCTGGTATCTGAACTGAGGATGCTTGTATCCCAACTGTGCCAGCTCTGCCTCTGTCTTACCCTCCAGCCTATAATCTCTCTCGCCTCGATCTCTCTTCCTATTTTCCCACCTGATATACAGTGCAATGAGCATCACTAGAACGCAGATGGTTGACGCCGAACCCAGATTTGCCAAGTTACCCTTGCGATAATTGGGAGCGTCCGTTGAGAGGTATGTCCAAACCCTACAAATAAAAGACGACGTTGAATGATTCATATTCACAGACTGAAGTTGGGGTACGCACCCAAGTATTGCTCCGAAGGCTCCAATACCAGGAATGGCTGCCGTGACGACCGCTCGCATTGTATCAGGGGCGGCGTTATCCGTCCCCCAGATTAGCATCTAGACGCACACCAGTTCATCAATACGGGATCACTGTCACGTATCAGCTACTTTCTTACCATTGGGCCACCAACTGACGCTCCCATGAGGATCAAGAAACAGGCGGCATATCTTTGATGAGGTGAACGGTGAGAAATACCTAAGGTTCGACGTTCGATCACCTACCTGGCAGCCGAATTCCTTGTGCTTACAGCAATGGCGTATCCCACAACCACAATGACCATGTTGTATAGGAGAGGAAGGAACCTTTTTCGGATCCTAGCGCTGATGTAGGCGTTCATTACGACCCATACTGCGCTCGCTAGGTACGGTGGGACAGATCGGAGTTGTACCTCGATGACGGCTAGGAATCGCAGTAAGTACCACTGGAGCTCGTTCTGGGTAACGATAGATATACTTACAGAATTTCCCAACTACCCGAACCCCGATCAGTCATTGTTAATTGGGTTTATGATATCAAAATGATTGCAACTTACGTGTGTTAATCACCGAAGGAAGGAACAGACTCAATCCCTGGAACGACATGTTCAGCATCAAGAAGCATAGGGTGAGAGCTACTGTCTGATCCTCGGCCATTTCTCATTAGCGTCCTTGATATCAGTGAAATCAAGAGTGCGTACCAGGAAATTGAATGATCGATAGACGAGACGCCACGTCGTCTTTTCTTTCTTTCCTTGAGTCTTGACGACTTGATCAGCATCAAGTCTTGCGAGTGCTAGCTTTCGCTCTTCTTCGGTCAGCATCTTGGTGGTGCTTGGGTCTTCGGGTACAATGAAGAACAATACAATCCCGAAGACGGTCGTGATCAGCCCTAACACCGGTATTAAATGGTGGGCAGGCATTCAAGGCTCGAGGTAAGTACCTTCAATCAGGAAGATCTGGATGAGATTGTTAAAGCGTGTTTAATTTAGGTGCGAGTTACTCGTACCTTTCTCCAAGATTTGACGATTCCAATATCGTTTATCCTCAAGAGACCTGATGCGAGCAGTCCTCCAACTGTCCAAAATATGAAATCAGCGCCACTCCGCGTGTATTCGCCGATGCCTACTCACAAGCGCCTGCGACACTTGGGGCAATCCCGAAGAAGATACCCACTCTCAATACAAGCTCGCTCCGTCGGTAATACTAGTATCACGTTTGTTCAGTCTTATCTCTGCATTGGCGGCTGAAATGGGCTTACCCGAGCGAGGATGTAAACCAAAGCAGACTGGCATTGGTGCTAAGCACCGGTACGCGGGATCCCGTTAGGAAGAATGACATACCAGGGTACCGCCCTCCGTCATTCCTAGGAACACTCGACTCGCGATCAAGCCACCATATGAAGTCATCAACGCCGAGAACATGGACACGAGACCGAAGCCAGTTACGAGGAATGCTACCCATCCGGACCCAAACTGTTTGAGTAGGAGATTGGACGGGATGTCGGAGATGTTATACTACCACAAATGAGCTGCAGTAAGCAAATCTCGCTTTCGAACGCCAAATCAGGGAGCGCTCACAAAGATGTAAAAGATAGTTAGGGCAATATTGAGTTCGAAACCTTTCATTCCCAGGTCCTTTTCGAGCCCTGCCAGTTACAATTAACGTCTCGTGTAAGTGGTTAAACTTAGGAAATAGCTCCCCACCTGCGACCTTCGCATTCCCTTCGCGACGTTGGTGCCGGGTGAGATGATTATCCACTGGGCCAGTAGCAAACGTGTGGTCTCACCTACTGATGTTCTGTCGTGAAGGACGTCGTCAACAGCAGGTACGTTGATCATCGACACTCAATTACGGACCTGTCAATGAAGTTGCAGCAAACTAATGACCGAACGGGTAGGTTTAGGATGCATCTCGAAGAAAAATCCTGAAATACGCACATATAGCCGTAAACATTGGCATGAACACCCAATCCAATTTTCGTACCAGTCGTTTCTCCGCAACTGGATCTATCTGGTCGGTGGCTGGGCTCGCGAAGGCTTCAATCTTTTCGTTGATTTGGTCAACTTTCTCCAGGTCGACACTCGCTTCCTTCGACGACGACGAACTAGGGCTTTGGGCTTCTTTTACTTCGCTCATGATTGTTCAGCCTGTGCGGGGGAGCTACGCTAAGTATACATTCCACGCAGTGAAGATATATATCTATAATTAGATAGACGGACACGTGGAGTGGATTATGTTGATAGGACACGATCCCCAACAATCAGCTATTCGAGGAACAAACGCTTCTTTTGACTTGATATTACCAAATCAGACTCGGAGGTATGATACTTACATAGAAGTGTCAGTTCAGTTGGAAAGCAACCCCATTCTGAGAACAAGATCCGTTCTCGTGCTCCAGTAGTATGTGATATATCAACGTCTCACTGGGAAGGAATGGTAATATTCATAACAAAGTGCGGAGAAATGCACCCTCAATGTGACTTCAGCAGTGCTAATGGAAAATGTTACATCACGGTTGAGGCCTCCTGTTGGTCCGTGCTTTACCTACTCGGCGAGAAGACCTTCCGAGCCTCCGAACCGCCTGGGTTCTGACTTCTCTTGACAGTTGTCAGTTAGACGAAGGCTGGATTGGCTCGGATTGGTGATCATGTCAGCCCACCAGCCGCAACACAAGGAGGGTGGAATGTTTTTGCGGAGTGAGTGCTGATATTATCCGAAGTTCTATGTCAACGCGAATCGTCTTCCCTGTAACACAATACAGTCCTTTAATAGACGTATCACCCACCTCTTCCTGTTCTAAATTGTTTTGTCCATGTGAGCGCTTAAAGCTCGCATAGTCCTACGCTGACACAGGCGCTTTAACAACGCCACAAACTCTCTATGTGGTAAGATTTCACAAAGAATGATATTGAATAACTCTATTGAAGGGTCCTGTCAAAGTAGAGTTCTACCTCCGTGGTAAATCTGGTAAATATAAGGGCCAAGAATGGACGCCATGGGGGACATCTCTCATGAGGAGTATCTATGGATATTGGAACGGCTTCAAGGTTCCCAAAATCCACCGAGAAGGGTCACGTCCCGCTTTTCCGTGCCTTCTTTCTCGGAGCTCCGGCAAAGACATAAACCAGTGTATCACTGAAGCATGGGTACTGGCCTTCGCGATACTAACGAACGAATCCCGGTCTGCCTTCCTTTCTGCTTCGTCGGCTTCTTTGGACGCCAACCCACCTGACACGAACCCACGATGAATTCGGCACCTTTAGTGTGGTGGACCCCCAATGGTGTGGAGTCGAATGCTCTCCCTATTCATGTGATGCTACCTTCATGGGACAAAACAAGCTAGACTCTAGTACGCGGGACAGTTAACCCAGTGGGTAGTAGCACAATCGGTGCCGGACCACTGCTGCTTGTGCAACTTCGGCAAACGTCAAATTCAAACCGCGAAGTGGCCAAATGGCTGTCGCCGATCGCCGACAGAATTTCCCGTCAGTAAACGCCGTGGCCCGCCTGCCGGGCCATGCACTACGAATTTGCGAGAATGATGAACGTCTGTTCACCCAAAAATCCCTATGTTAGTAGAAATATATGTACAATAAAGGCGGAACGACAGATTTAAGTAAAAAAAGAATGAAACATCCAGGTCAGGCTACCAATAGCACGGAATTTAAACCCGAACTACCACTTGCGGAAGAATACGCATGTTAGACTGAGTTGGACTCGAGTGGGTTGAAACCAGGACAGGGGGGGAAGAATAAGGCTGAGAGGTCGTCTTGTTATGGGTCCCAAAGAGACGCTTCTTGATTGCTACCTTCACGGGTGGGATGTGCCTTATTAGAGGGTTTGAGGAGACCCGGGCCTGTGGCGTTTGGCTTGAACCCTGTTCCCAGTTATCAGCGTGCCGTCGCGTCTCGAATTCGTACGGAGGCGCCAGAGGTGTTTGAGTATGTTCGAACTCGTAATACTCCGGGGTGGGTAATATCGTTGGATACTTGTGGAAAAGGGAGTTGTTGTTTGAATAATGGAGGGTTGAAGGGTTGTATAGAGTGCGCGACCCCACTGAGCCTGGGAAACAAGGTGTAGTTATTATGGAGGTTTAGTGGGCCAAAGCGATGGTAAAGACGTACTTTCTGATGAGCTGGGGGCCTCTTTCAACTGTCTTCTTTGTTTACGTCGATGGAGAATAGTACAGAGGAAAATGAGACTTGTGATGAAGACGACCGAGACTACGATGCCTCCCAAGGTACCTGCAATGGATATTTTACTGGATGGAGTTTGAGACGGCGAAGACGTGGCGGAAGTCTCGGCGGACATTGCGAATGAGAAGCCGGGGCTGGAGGGTATGGAGGCCGAGGATACACCCCAGGGTGGTGTTGTGGTTTCTTGGAGGAGGGCGCCAGGCGGCGGTCCCTCTAGGGACTGGAACTCAACCCTATCCAACTCAAACTCTTTATTCTCTTCCCCTCTATATGTGATGATGAGTATGTGATCTTCAGGTGGTGAGAGACGTCCGGTCTCAAACCAAAGCTCATTGGCTCGAAACGAGCTGTTGCACCTGCGATATTGTATAGAGCGAGGGCCGTTATCTACTCGGAATTCAACGGCAATTTCTTCTCCAGATCCGGGCGGGACTGTCCCATATACTGCCACCTGGCTGCCTGGTGTCGGTATACAACGCGTTGGAGAGAGTGAAGCCGCACGTAGATGACAAAGCAGTCAGCGATTGTCTTATCATGACGAAAACATGTGACACACCTGTGAAACTTAATATTGCCCGTGAGCCAAACTCGGCGGTCGAATGGAGGGTGAGTGAAGAGGATGCCCTTTGGCTGGTCCATCCGCCTTCGTAGCGGATTCGCGCAATGTCCTTGTCATCGACAACGGTTTTCGCCATCGCCATTCCGGGTTCCTTTCTGAGGGTGTGGTGTAGGTCTGAACCCATTCGGAAGGCTTCACTTGAGTATATAGATCCCTGACTCGGAGTACCTCAATTCAGTTCTTAACGAATCACTACAAGAGAACAAAGAGCGGAGGAAGCACCAGTATCGGCTATGATTTCCATCATGTTGTGTTAGTGGATTTTTGACGTGCGCACAGGCGCTCACCGGGACCCACGGTGCTCTTCTATTCCTGATCGTATGTCGACGTCTTTCAAGCTATGACTATGGGCGCTGATTTGTGTCTCTGATATGGTCCTTAACTCGTCGTAGAATGGACATGAACACGGTCTGGTTCCCTGGGTTCATGGGCCTGGATTGTTCGGCCATAAAACTATCTACGCATTCTGCAGGGAGAAACTGAGGACGATCATCTGTTGCAGCTTATCATCAATCCATGATCGTATCATCGCGCCGGTTGATGGATCGACCCTTATCGCCCCCCGTAGACATACTTCTCTATCTTAGAAGTGCGCAGGTGTATAAGTGGGAGTCACCGTGACCATACATCCGTCCTTATCTCGAGCAGCTTGCATCACTGCGATCAGTGCCAGGAAATGCATTCTTTAACGAATATGACGAGTTTACACAGATACTTCGTGTCGAGTACTGACTTCCTGATTAGGGCTTGGCATGTGGCCAACCGCTTGACTAGAGTGGAAGAGTGCGTACCAGATAATGTTCTCGCCGAAGCTAAGTACTGACTCACATGGAGCGATGCCAGAAACTATGAATAGGATGTTTTAAATCTTTTGTTGATCGGCGAGCACTGTCACACTGCGCTCATGGATCTATAAAAGCACGGCAGTGTTGAACAGAGTTGCTCATAAGCATGTTCTATGGGCCACCTATACCCTGTGTTGAACTTCTAGGATAATTTCAATTGAGTTTCGATGTCGGATAGAAGGACATCTTTTTCAAGGAAGCACAGGCGCCAGGAGTACGGGGGAATGGTTATTGAGATAGAGACGGAACAAATTGGGATGATCATGGAGCTTATGAGGAGATGGCTGATAGTGAGGAGACCCGAGTTGAGGGGGACCAATGTCAAACCAATGGACAAACCTCTGATCAGCGTCACGGCATATGCCGGGACACCAAACTTGAGCTCCGAGCGCGAACTGCAGTACGACTGAGATTTGGGATCCTCGGAGGCGCGCCCTTTTTTGGGCCCTAAAAAAGACCCCTTCGCGAGTTCTGTAATTGATACGTATCGCTAAATCAAGCAGCGGATCTGTTTGGGATCTGCGATTTTTGTCCTTTCAGCAGTCTCAGATACGTGCCAGTATATGGATGAACTACGTGTGGCCTACATTACGCATACCCACACTATATTTCCTGGAACGCTATTAATCATACTGTATGTCGTTCTATATGTTTATAATGATTTCCCCTCTCGATATCTGGACCCGCGAGTATTCAAAACAAAATGCGCTCGTTTGAGCAACGTGTTTCTGGCTTGATGTCGCTCAAGGCTTGTTTTCTCCGTATGTTTTCGGAGATTACAGATTATCAAAAATTGCAAATGTTGTTATTGATATACCAGCAGTGGCAGTGTTGGAGCTATCTCATGCTGTATTTTCAAGACATATTGTTTGACCGTTTGCCTTCCCAACGTCTTGGTATGCTTCAAGAATGCCGATTCTACTCGGTAATGAAGTATTAAAAGGCTTCTCTTCTTATTAAAGAACACACGTGGCGGCTTCCTCGGGTGGATGGTGCCCGGCTTCCGGCTTTCACGAGCGCCTCTCTTCTAGTCGGGCGCTTATGCGGAAGCTTGATTATATAAGAAACATTTTTCGTCGATTTTGAGTCGCTCCCCAATCTAGAAGCTTAGATATTGTACAAAATAGGTCCTGGGCATATTCTATCTCGATAAATATGGCTTAAAGCACAAGTTTAGATGAAAATGAAAATCTGAGGGAAAAGCCCTTAGGGCGAACAAGATTTCTAGTGCGAACTTCCAACGGGTCCACAGGAGTTTCATGTACAGATCCAATTTTCGTGAAAGTGGAGGGGGAACGGGCTTACAAAAAATTTAATAACATATCTCTGCATAATAAATGCTTGGAAGTCTCCGGGAAACACTGGATTTACATCCCAATGGGCGATCATGGAATTGCTGGCCCCCAGTACATTTGAAGTGCATATAACAACGCACACACAAATGCGAACCCCTTCAAGGGTTCACATATCAGATGCAGTAGTATATGGGTCGGATAAGCACACCATATGGTGAACCAACGTTCAATCCCAGAGGACCGGGTAGTGGGATGGTAGCGTGTAAATTCACGCATGGTTTATGCCTTTTCTAAATTGACATGGCTTATAATTGAGAGAAATAAGTGTGGACAGCATGTGATGAGTGGGGGAGTAAGGCAATGGGGATAGAGAAACAAGGTTTTCCAGTGAATTTGAGTATACAATATCCGCATTCAGCGCATTCGGTACGACGAGGTGATGCCTCCTATTTGCAAATTGTCCTCGGCGTAGGTACCTAAGGGCTTCTGTATCTCGTTACCAAGCTCACTCATATTTAGTATAATGTATAATAGGTTAAACGTATGATTGAATGGCGCTACTATCGAGGTACAGTGGTATTGCCAGTGGCCCTAGGAATCCGTAGGAGGAACGGCAAGTCCCGAGTATTGATCCAGACTGATAAGATGCGCCGTCTTGCACTTGTCTCCGATTCCGTTCGACCTCTGCATCTGTTACGTCTCGAGCGCAATCACAACGTAAGTGCATTAGGGCCGATTTTAGGGTCCAAATGAGCCCCCCTTCAGGTCATTAGTCAGCATCCCAATAGGTGCCTTCGCTCTTTGACCCATCCACGACGTGGTCCACCCTAAATCTTCGAAACTTTCCAATGATTGCAGCACCCAACGTTCTCATGCTGCGCTGCAACCATTGCTCAGCAACGGCTCCACGCTCCAACCCAAATTCGAACTCAAAGCCGGAAATGCCACGCTGCGCGGGCTGTAAAATCGTCCGAGTTTGTTGTCAAGAACACCAGTCGGCCAATTGGGCCCAACATAAGGCTGATTGTACGAAGATAAGGAAGAAGAAAGAGAAGATGGAGAAGGAGGAGGAGAAGTTGAGGACAGGAGATGATGATCCGTTCGGGAATGCCGTTGGTCATTTTTGGGAGGTTGCGTGAGTCGTCGTGACCTTTTGCGAGCTCTATGTACGATTGTAGCTGATTACAGGGCGTATAATGCATAGGACGACACGGCCCTATATGCGAGCGCGGATGCAGATGGTGTTGCGGATGCTCCGGGTCATCACCCGAGACTCTGTGGAAACCAGCCTCTCGCACCTGCTTGACATGCTCCGTCTCAGCCGTTCTGACAACATCGGCGTGCGGGACATAGTTGGCTCTCTATACCTCCGTCTCCAGCAAGACCAAGAGGCGTACGATTTCACGAAATGGTGGGCCGACGAACGGTGCAGGGGTCCGAACTACAACTGGGGCGACGCCTCTCTGCCGTATCTCAATTTGAAAGGCGAGGATGTGATGGAGGATCCAGGGTATGCTATTCCGAAATATGGGAATCCGCAAGCGGTTCCGGCTCTGTTGGTCAAGCTAAGAATGTTGCTTGATTTGAGGGATTTGAGGGCGGCGAGGGAGTTGACTGCGTTGGTGGATGTGGATTATGGCCTCAGCACCGGACCCGAAGATCCTTCCTCGTCTTCGAAGCAGGTCAAGTCGAGGGGAGGGCCATGTCTGAACTACGATGTCCTCACCGAAATCTATTCCAATGTGACAACGCGTTCTTCGATCTGGCGCGCGAGGCCTAAACTCCTCTCACCTGAAGGACTATCTGAACGTATAGCTCTACTAGAGGGGCACGTCACTAGGCTCTTCGACTTTATGTACGGGATAAATAGGTTCTTTTGGAGGAGGCTGATTGAGCATGGGAAGTGGACTCAGGCCATACCCGAGTATTATTCGCTTGATGACGAGCCTGACGAGCCTGAGGATGGTATGACGATTTTCGTGAAGAATAATGCCATGTCGTGGGTTGAGACGGAGGGAGCTATCGAGTGGGTGAAGCTTACGCTTCGGGAGAGGTGGTAGGGGCATAGTCTTTATTAATTATCAAACGTCTAATGCACTTCTGCGTGTCTTGTATTCCGAATATGGTGTGTTCAACCTCGTCACTTTGGTATTCGTTGGTTCGTCATACACAATCTGGAGCGACTGGTTATCTGAAACCAATATCTTGTCTGCCGCAGGCCGAATCAGAGTCCGGGCGCGAATTTGTTGCTTGAAGATGCGAATGCGTCCTCTAGGATGGAGACGTCTGCGACGAAGGCGACCTGGTCACAATCTCTGCAGATGACTCTGCGTTTGCACTTGCACCTGTCGATCAGCGACGACGTCCTCCAGGCCATGATTTCCTCAAGGAAGGTCCTCGGCGCTGTCATCTCGGGCCTTACCATGGACTATACGTCAGGCGCCTCGTCAGACGACTAGTCACTATACCATCGTCCTCTACACGATCACTCCATATCTGACCTGCGATGGCAGCTATAGGGAAGAGTTCGTGGACAGTATCTGCGACCTCCTTCGCCGGCAAATCGAGGATTTCATCTCAGTTATCGCAGTTATCGGCGATCGCTTCGTCCTTCGACTTTGCGGAGCGGGACGTGAATGGCCCAGCCACTACTAGTAGTACTGCAGAAGACCTGCACCCCGCCCGGCTACTTTACACCGCCGATCGCATTATCTCTCCAAGGATGGCCGCTTCATTGATTGTTTGTTGAAAAAAAAGGTATATCTATAACTCCCTTTCTCTGGCGCTTGCTGTGAAGACGTTATCCGCTTGCGGCTACGTGTACCAGACTCTCAACTGCAGGTTCTGGTGGAGACTCCGGAACAGGTTATTAAGTGTACGAAAGATGTAGCACGTAGGCAAAAACGATCACTACAATTCCGAAGAGGACTCCAACGGGAGGATATACCGTGGCATGCATTGCGCATTATTTGGGACACAGGTTACAGTGCTTCATCGTATGGAAGGGGTACCGAAAGATTAGGAACGCGATGATTGACGCTATTTGGGCGCTTGATCCTGCAGCTCGGGAGGCTTTGAGTAATCCTAACCATCCAGGCAGCATTATCTGGACGATGCTCAACATTCGCTTTCGGATCCACCTTAATTCGTCGTCTGCTAGTGGGTCTGGAGCCGTACTGTGTGCGAATCTGAACGTATGTGCCGTATCCAATGATTCTTTCTCTTCCAGATCTGACTGACGCAATAGTAGCGGCATCTTGGAGACCCGGCGGCGGCGGCACTAGATGACGACACATGGGCATGTTCAGCTTGCCGTACTGTCTTTTACTGTTGCAAGGAGTGCCAAAGCGACGACTGGGGGAGAGAGTACACAAATTGTGTACACTCGAGTGCAAACTGCTCGCGAGAAGTCATGACTGTAGGCGTTACTCGGCGTCTTATTGGGCGACATTTACTTGACGCTTCTACACGTATATAGTCTTGAAGGAGGCCAGATTTTGGGTCCCACTTCATGTCCGAAAATATCACATAAACCAAACCTTATCATGGCCATGATCGATCGCACGTTCCTTAATAGCATGAAAGAAGCACTAGCTCTCGCCGCGAAGTCGAACTTGCAAGGAACCGGGGCACATCAACTCCGACGAAGCACACCGCAGAGCATGATATATCTCACGCATACGGTCTCTTGCTGTGCTTCGAATAACAAGCCTAAAGAGACCCTATCTGTGGATGAATACCGTCAGCGGATGATAGCTATCCAACCTGGCCTCTTCTCCCTCACGCGCTTCGAGAGCATTGTAGAACACGTCGAGGGGAGTAATCTTAGGTCCGGTATTGCTAGATGTGACCGTGACCAAGTTTCACGGTTTGACCTAGCAGCGTTTACGCTTACATTTGCGGGGAGCGCCGTGCTTCATGTCTTTTGTATCCTCATGCGCCAGGGCTTGGCAAGTGGGACTGATCGGTGTAGGAGTGTCCGAGTGTTGAATGGGATGAGTAAGTGTTTTACTAATCCTGTACCTCCCCGTGTCGTTACCTGCTCGATCGAGTGGACTGGATCGAGAAGTATAAACTCACCGTTGGCGACTTAGGCATATATAACTGCGGGCGCATAGAAGTTAGCGCTGTTTGGGATGTTACTATGTGCGCTAAAATCGGTACTCGTTGGACAGTTTCCGTGGTAGTCGGCTTTTGGTATCTGGAGGTTACTAGGAGCTAATAATAGATAGCTAAGACGAGTTTCATGCGAGCGGTAGCATGGAAAGTTAAATCAGATGGCATAATCGATAGGCTTTGTTCTGCGTGCGTGTTGTGCCACATTCTTCAGTATCATGGCGTCTCGTCCCTCTTCTCTTCAAAATTGACCGGAATACCTTTTCTTACGCTTTAGCCCTACTATTAGCTAGTACTAAGTAGTCATAGAGTGTACCGGCAGTCGCCGCTTCCCATCACTGATATCAAATGCCACGCGGCATCACAGACTGAGTCTGGGTTTTGGTGCTTGTAAACTCTAAGTATCTCTCGATCGTACTTTCAGGCTTTAATTTCACTATATCCTTACCTCTCCGCGAGGGTGAGTGGACAAACGATGTATGATGGGATCTACGTCTACTTCGCCGCTGGATACTATGACTCGTGCCGGCGAGTCACGCCGCACGGTCCACTTACGGCTATGTCTCTCCATCTGTCATAGGGAACATATTACGATCATCAAGGCTCTTGGGAGAGTTCACCGTTTCGCACCAGAGAAGCACTGTATATCGTAAGGGCGAAGGCTGTCGATGGATGGGGGACCATCACAATTTCCGTGCGGGATTGACAGTGGGCACGACTCAAGTTCAATGTACTTATAATGGCCCGCCAAGACCCCGCTTACATCGCTATTTTGCAGAGGCAGGTATCGAGGCAACGCCGGGTGTTGGTTACCCGTGCCAATAAGGTCTCAGACTACCGTCTGTCATACCGACGATAGAACTCACAGAAGCGAGGTTTTCGCTCATAACAACTCAACTCTCTAAAAAAGGAATAAATACTTTCACAGAACAGTCAAAGTTCTCCAACGTTCACACTAGTCACATTGGAGAAGCATATCAGGTACAGTTCCGACGGAGTACCGTCCTGAGCATACACTTAAAATTTGAATGCAGTTCTTTGTGAACATCAAGCAAGGCATGGGTCATCTACGTGGTCGCAATACTAGCCTGGAAGACTGACTGGAATAATTGGAAACGGGTCGAATGACCTCCGATGACTATGTCCATGTCGATCATAACAGGTGTCAGAATCAAGGAAATAGGAATGTTGGACACTGAAAGGAGAAGGTTTGGTACCCATGGGTGACATTTTTCATCCCAGGATCCAAGGGACAGCCTTCCTCCGGCTACGGGAACCATCAAATGGCCCGTTCGGATACCGAACAAGCCCTCTTCTGACAGTACGGGAGATGCATTCTGCAATCCATGATTCTATTTCCCAGAGGTAAGACGGATTAAGGGGCAAATAATCTTGATTATCATCGCAGATTGGCAGCCTTCAGAGCTCTTTAGGTACAATGTATCATCGCCTTGACACAGTTCTTCTAGATCTTGCAATGTACAGAGTGCTCATATATATGTCTTTTGAATGCGACAACATCAATCACCCTTTTTCTCATCCCCTTCTTCCCCCCGTCGCTCCTTGCCCGTTCCTTCTCCTTTTTTCAGTGGATACGGTTGAGCCAAGCCCTTCTAAGACGTGGACCGTCAAATGCAAGGATCGCTTCTGAGAGCTAGAGATGCCGAAGTTCACAATTGAAGAGGGAGACACAAGAGTTTCGTATGAGGGCCCTTGGGGGATTGTATTCGAGCCCCCTTCCCGGCGTACAACCCGGGCACCTGGCTCTCGAGCGTTTTTATCCTTCAAAGGTAAGCATTTCGCACTTACAGTATCTGAGCAGAACTTATTGGGCTATATAACATGTCTTGCGGGCTGCATAGGCAACCGCGTTTCTGTTTTTGGTGTTATACCCGTTGGAATTGGAGAACAGATTCCAGTAACATTCCAGGTGGATGCGAGGGCTCCGACGACCGTGACCCGAGTGACCAATATCACAGCAGCGCGTCTTAATGAGTTATGGTTTGATTCAGGGTCGTTACCATACGGAGATCACAGGCTTGTTATCGACTATAGAGGTAAAGGTGACGTGGACTTTACCTTGGATCGGTTTGAGGTCCAGGATTCCGGTCCTGAAAAAGTGACGAGCACCGCTCCTCCTCCTCCCCCTCCTCCCCCTCCTCCTCCTTCCCCAACATCTAGGAATATCCCGGTTGAAACGGTTTTATCAACCTCGACTGCTCTGGCGGGCCCAAGTGGAATACCAGGATCTACGAGTTCACGTTCACTCTTTGCCCCTATACCCTCTGACCTTCCGCTAAACGAGGTCAGAACGTCGATCTCTGTCTCGTTTATCGATGGCTCCAGGACAGAATCCATTCTTGCTGAACTTCCATCGACAACAGCCCCTACCACTCCTATGCGGGTGGCATTATCCGAATTATCCGCCACCATACACACACCCACTCCATCCAGATCGACGCTCTCTCCAACTCAGACGAATGGTTCCGATAACGAGGGCGATTCACCTTCACCCCGGCGAGATTCATCGAACTCCACATTAGTGACCGCCATTGTGGGAAGTGTCCTTGGTGTGATATTTATTGCAAGTGTGATAATGATTTTCTTGCTGCTTCGGCGGCGAAATGGAAGGAGAGGAAAAGGAACATTGCATAAGCCAAGTCAACATGGTGGTAGGTTTCCTTTTGTCTGTGGTGATGGTACAGCTCAAAATAACTGTAACAGGCTCACGATCCTCACGATCCTCGCTAACGCCATTCAGTATCACTGTATTCAGTACCCCGCCAACCGAGACACCCTTCTCCCCGAAACAAGCGCCGATGTCAATGCTACCTTCTCCCGCCTACGAAGACCCACACATGAATTCAGCCAGCGCCCCACCGTATTCCCCATACCCTGACCCTTTTGCCTCTCCCCGTGACGGAGCGACAGTGGAACGGACAATGTCTATCTCGGCCCGGGAACCAGTCGCTAAGGGCACTAAATCCATTACCATTCGTCCAGGGTACTAAATCCATTACCATGCTCCAAGGGTAATTGTACCCGATCCTGTGGTGTCCCAGGTACATGCTATATGTACACATGTACATCCCATCCCGATAGAAGAAATTTTCGCCAAAGTTGGCGTCCCCGTTATTGGACCTCGTTTTATCAATTTGTTTTTCTCCCAATTAATGCAGTATTAACAACTTGTTTCTCATTGGCCCATTCAAAGCAAACAACAACATCGAGGTCGCACTGTGACTCATTAAGTTCTATTTCACCTTGTTGGCGAAATGACACTGGGAATACTTAAAATAGAAGGTACCATCATAGTGCATGAAATTACAAGTTCTAACTCCTACAGGACGACGATTGAGAGCGCGATATAGAGACTGCCACGATTCCGGCATCCAGGGATCGGCTTCGATGCAGCCATCAGACGGGTTCGGCAGGTTTGATGCCCCCACTGGCAGTATCCGAGTCCGAGTCTGCAACTGCTATTTCCTCGTACCCATTCAAGGTTCTTTTACGAGGTAGTCATACGACCAACATTACTAAAAATACATGAACAATACCAAAGTGACGAGGTTGAACACACCATAGAATACAAGACACGCAGAAGCGCTTTAGACGTTTGATAATTAATAAAGACCAAGCCCCTACAATCCCCTCTCCCGAACCGTAAGCTTCACCCACTCGATAGCTCCCTCCGTCTCAACCCACGACATGGCATTATTCTTCACCAAAACCGTCATACCATCCTCGTCACCAAGCGAATAATACTTAGGCATGGCCTGAATCCACTTCTCATACTCAATCAGCCCCCTCCAAAAGAACCTATTTATCTTGTGCACAGAGTCGAAGAGCCTAGCGACGTGCCCTCTAGTAGAGCCATACGTTCAGATAGTCCTCCAGGTGAGAGGAGGCTAGACCTCGCACGCCAGATCGAAGATCGCGTTGTCATATCGGAGTAGATTTCGGTGAGGACGTCGTAATTCAAACATGGCCCTCCCTTTGACTTGACCTGCTTCGAAGACGAGGAAAGATCTTTGGACCCAGCGCTGGAACCATAATCCACATCCACCAACGCAGTCAACTCCCTCGCCGCCCTCAAATCCCTCAAATAAAGCAACATCCTCAACTTGACCAGCAGAGCCGAAACCGCTTACTGATTCCCACATGCCTCAATGGCATACCCTGGATCCTCCATCACATCTTCGTCTTTCAAATTGAGATACGGCAGAAAGGTGTCGCCCCAGTTATAGTCCGACACCCTGCACCGTTCGTCGGCCCACCATTTCGTGAAATCGTACCCCTCTTGGTCTTGCTGGAGACGTAAGTAGAGAAAGCCGATCATGTCTCGCACGCCAAGGTTGTCAGAACGGCATAGACGGGGCATGTCAAGCAGGTGCGACAGGCAGGTTTCCACAGAGTCTCTGGTGTTGACCTGGAGCATCTGCAACACCATCTGGATCCGCGCTCGCATATAGGGTCGCGTCGTCCTGTACATTATACAAGCTACAACCGCACAAAAAACTCGCAAACGGTCACGACGACTTACGCAACCCCCCAAAAATGACCAACGGCATTCTCGAACGGATGATCCCATATCCCAAACCCAACCGAATCATTTCCTGTCTTCAAATTCTGTTCCTCCTTCTCCATCTCCCTCTTATTCTTCCTTATCTTCGTACAATCAGCCTTATGTTGGGCTCAATTAGCCGACTGGTGTTCTTGACAACAATATCGAACAATTTTGCAGCCCGCGCAGCGTGGCATTTCCCGCTTTGAATTCGAATTTGAGTTGGAGCGTGGAGCTATTGCCGAGCAATGGTTGCAGCGCGATATAAGAACGTTGGGCGTTGCAGTCATTGGAATTTTTCGAATATTTTGGCTGGACAATGTAGTGGATGAGAGTCAAAGCGGAGCGGGCCCAAACGCATTGATCGCGTCGGCAGAGACCGAACACTGCACGCGACGCGTCTTAGCCCCTATCGCCAGCCCTTATCCCTATCTCAAAAGGTGACGCGGAGTATCACTGTGGATCAATCGATCATGGCCCATTTCTTCGCCATAGAAAAGCATAGAAATATTGACAATCATAACAGTTTCTACACTTTTTCCGTGGTGATGGAATGGGCCATAATAGGCCATAATCCGCAGTGCATGTAGAAGAATGCTTTGCCTTATATATCCACATCCAGGGCAGTGGTGTACATGCTGAGTGGCATAGCCCTTGTCCCAAGGGGGGTCCTTCAACAATTCTCCTGTATTTTTCATCAAAGGCTTCAACTTCCACTTTTGGTCATCATGCCATCGCGGCCTCGTCGCGCTTTGAAACTTTTCCCATTGTGGTTCTAAGTGGTTCACACCTGACACCATATAAATACCCCCCTTCTCTTTCCCGACCATCCTCACCTCATCCAGTCACATCCCCCGACACATCCAAACCAAAGATGCGAGCTATTAATAAGCCAATCCTGCCAGCCGAACTCATCGTCGAAACTATCGACCATTTCGCTGATCTCTCTAACTTTGAAAACGGTGAACGCTCGGCCGGTTTGAAGGCTCTCTCTCTCGTCTCCCGCCAATTTCGAAATCAAGCTCAGCGAAATCTGTTCAGCTTTATAGATCTCACCTTCGTCCCTGGTGGCGGGCCAAGCCTAATAGAAGAAGTAGCCCAATTTAGGCGCACAGGTCCTTTCAACGGAGCCAAGCCTCCCAGTGTTAAATCACGCATCAAAGCATACATCGAAAATCCTCGCCTGGTGGGATATATTAAGGATCTCGGCCTCCTCTTTGAAGACTTTTCCAACGAGGAGGATTGGGAAGAGTGGGGCAAGACAAAAGCCTCAGAACTGTTCTTTAAATTTGCGGATATGGTCAGTCACAATAGAATCAACACATTCAGCTTACGGGCCTCCGCCTTTGATGATCCATTCGATGGGCTGGACTTCCACTCGAACCTGACGTCTGCCACGCCGACACTGACCCCTTCCCAAAAAATGGCAGTCTTCATCAAGCAAATCTGCGCGCTGCCGTCTCTGGAATATTTGGATCTTGTCGAAATGCCTGTGAGAATCCTCCATCTGGCTCCATCGACTCTGAAACGCCTCAATGCAACTAGGCTGTTCTTTGATGATCACACAAAAATCTTCGAGAATGAGGTAACAGGAAGGACGAATCCAATGACTCTCGAGACATTGTACATTACGATCGACAGAGCAATTCACCCAGCAATCGACGCGCTGGGCTACATCCTTGACGACCGTAGTCTCATCAACGCTCGCTCCCTCAAGATGTTGATTTGCAATTTTCCAATAAGGGCCGGGCCGATCGAACAGGTACGCTCACTCCTCCAACTGTGTGCTAGCTCGCTAGAGGATCTCGTGATCAAGAATTTTGGTGAGCACTACTCTCCTGAAGTGGTCGAAGAGCACGAATTAGACTAACCTCCATCCCAGTTGATATTCCGAATCAAAGAATATTCAACTTTAACGAGCTAACCAACCTCAGGTCCCTGAAAGTGCGGACTATATATTCGTCTGCCACCAGAAGTCAGCCCGAGGATCCCCTAGAATGGCTCTACAAGGAGCTTGATCCACGTAGTTCTGCCGATGCCTCTTCTAGTAGTTCTCCTAGGGCTAGCACATTGAGACTCCTGGTGGTTGCGCTCGAATTTTATGGGGGAAACAGCCTCCCGGACTTTCGAAAGTGGAAACGTCTCGGCAAACTCCTCGCCAACAGATCTCTCTTCCCCGAACTCGAGGAAGTCCATATATTGATGATTAACTCTAACCCAGTCTGGGAGTGGGGGGCGAGGGACACCAACGAGTCTAACAGTGGGTTGCAGCTATACCAGAGTTTGGGACGTGATATTACACGGGCGTTGGCGTCCCTAGACGACCTCGGGATGTTGAAGTTAAAATATAAGTGGGATGGAATGTAAAGAAT
Source organism: Coprinopsis strossmayeri (assembly GCA_900156845.1). Classification (NCBI taxonomy): domain Eukaryota; kingdom Fungi; phylum Basidiomycota; class Agaricomycetes; order Agaricales; family Psathyrellaceae; genus Coprinopsis; species Coprinopsis strossmayeri. The sequence continues at coordinate 22,994 of FTPT01000330.1, read as the reverse complement.
CTTTCATTTAGGGATAGTGCTACATGTATATGAATCGGTAGACACGATGCGGTACAGAAATTTTGAATCATGGCTCTAATCGTAGACGGGGAACAGGAAACGCTAATTCAAACGACGGAAAACAAGGGAAATGAGCGCCGGAAGCCCTCCGCTTCAACCACTCCGTAGCGCATTCTGTCCCAACCCAAGTCATCGCATGGTCTTTACCATGCCAACCGTATGGTCCTAGTGGCCGGGGGTGTAAACTTTGGGAGAGAGCTTCCACCACTTCTCGTACTCCAGCAGTCCCTTCCAAAAGAACCTCGACGACTTTTTAGTACCTGTCATCCTGTTTCGCCCTCATCCCAGAAGTTGTTTTGCGGCGACTGGGCAGGAAATACATAGTTACGATCACCGTCATGGATGGGTCTGCATAAGCGAAATGAAAGTTCCTTCGTTTGAATCGAATACTATAAATACATCTTGTACTTCCCATTCTTTTTTCGACCTTTGGACTCCCACCGCCCCGTTCACATCGGCACTTAACGCTTACCACTTGCGGCCCTCGTCACTAACAAGGATTCAAATTCTCATCAAGAGCCTGAGGAGGAGTCGATGCAGAGCGCGTCTTGACACCCATCCCGAGGGAAGGCTTACTAGGAAGGGACGAAGTCCTTTTCAGGCCTCCTCTTCTGGAACTCGAACGTAATTCATCATCCTCAGGAGGCCCGACGGAATCATCTAGGAGTTCGAACGGATTGAAGAATAGAGGGGAGGAAGGGACCGGTGCTCCATCATCGTCGACCTGATTCTCGCTCTCATACCACGATTCACACTGCACCTCCGGGATAGCTGACAGCGTCTGTATTAGCCCACACCCGTAGTCCAAGGACAACTGGCCGTCCTTAACACGCTCCTCCAACGAGTCTGCATCTGCGTCTTCAACTTCACCCTCACCTTCAACGCTCTCGTCCGGGTCGAAGAAAGGGTCCAGATTCAGACCCCGAAGAGCGTCCGATGATAGGGGGAGAGGGGAAGACACCATATCCCCGGTGTGGTCGATGCCTTCTCGAAAGCTCGAGTACGATGTATCGTCGTTGGAAGAACGAATAGAGACTGTTCGACGGTGCCGCTCGACTCTATCAATGTCAAATTTCTTCGACAGGCCTAAAATGCCGAGTCCCAGGCCCTTCGCAGCACCACTTCCGAACCTCGAATTCAACTGACCAAGGCTTGCCAGCTGAAGATGCACCTGCAGATCCGTCTTCGAATCCGAAGGAGTACAAAGACCCGCCGAATCAAACGTCGTATCTGCGCTCGAAGTGGTCGTATCGGCCTCGGTCTCGGTTGTAAACGACGAATCAAAGGACGAGTTGAAGCCCAAAGAGGCGGGGTTGTTGAATGAAAAAGACTCGTCTTCGAACCAAGGGGAGGCGAGAGAGCGCGATAGAAATGGGTCCTCAGGTAGGTCGAGGCATGGCCCGTCGAAGTAGGGGATGGTCGGAAGGCGTGCGGCAGATGGTAAATTCGGCGACGGGGCGGTTGGGAGGAGCGGGGAGTGCTCAAGGCAGGGTGAAAAGAAGGGGCCGAGGGGGTGCTATCGACCAAGAGAGACGAAGATAAGTAGGAGTAAGACGGGATAGAAGAATAATGAAACGAACCTCTTTCAGTGTTTCCGCTTCTGCGTGATGTAAGCCATGGCTCTCCATGAACCGAGCTGGGAAGCCCCCGAATAAGGGAGATAGGGGCACTGAGGCTTCGTGAGACTGGAGCATTTCGTAGACCCAGAGCGGGGGGAGAAGGCCTTTGGATGGTAAAGGTGGGGTGTCAGATGAAATGCAACAAAATGGTTGAATAAATAAACAAGATGCGGGAAGTCGAATGTTGAAGAAGGAATAGGATGTGCGAAGGCGAAAAGGCGAACAACGGCGATGAATTCAGTAAAGAATGGTCGGTTAGGCAAAGTTGGATGTGGGGACGAGTCTGAACCAAGCATCAGTCAAACGTTCGATATAAAGCTACCATAACGCTTGAGGCTGACCTAGGCACCATTGACCTTGACACGGATGGCTGTCTGTCTTTCCAAGTCGAGTTGAGTGAAATGGCTGACTCGGAGGGTTAAGACGTTGGTGTTTTTGGTTTAAAAGGTAGTAGCATCTTCTCCTATTGAAAATGATGACCTATTGCACCCCTGGAACGCCAAGAATCAGAAAACGAATGGTCTGGCGAATAGGGGTTTCCGACTGAGGGACGGGACGAACCGAAACTGTCTCTTTTTTCAAAGGGATAAAACATGATGGCTGTGGATATGTCTATTTCGTCTCGTAGCGAGTCAGCGCCCATGCTAGCCTCACGTCGTTCCACGTCGAACACGCACTACTAGTAATGAACTGGCCTAGCCACATTAGCACTTCTGTAGCATCTGGCGTGGATTATAAAGCATCCAAGAGCTCATCGTAGAGGCACAGTCCAAGAGCCATGGCTCGATACTAAGCATAAAATGAAACAGCAAATGAAGGGGTCGAGAGAAAAGGACGCGACTGATGCTCCGCGATCATGCGCTCGGAACTTGCCGATGAAGAATTCCAGCGGAGATTATTCACACAAGCGCCCATCCCGTTGGCAAACGCGAGAAAACTATGGAAATCTGACTACATAATGGGCCTATCCATCGTATATTAGGACTGACTCTATACAGTGCTCAGTCACTAAGGATTAACAGGTAATCTTGTAGTATGTAATAGTGGGACCACCCCACCTCTCCGCGGAGCAGAGCAACCTGCGGGTTTAACCAAACTAGTGAAGCTGAGTACAGAATTCCTGAAGCCAACTTTCCCTCTCGATGTCGTTTACAAGATCATCAAAGCCTCAAGCCTGGTCAACCCCTGACCGAGAAACCGCCCTCAGCACTGTCAAAGGGATCTCGCTGAGCTGCAGAGTCTATGTAACCGAATGCCACAGAAACATCTTGCCGCACATCAAGTTAATCAACCTTTGGCTTATCAACCAGACGCACTTCTTCGCACTCTGTCGGCCCGTCGGACTCGTCGCCTATCGAATGCATACATCTCAAGCAGCTTTCAATCTGCGACACCCGCTTCTCAAGCCGCTTGCACATGCTCACAAAGCTTTCTGGCGCTTATCTCGAATATCTATCCTATACCGTACGTGCCCTGGAAGATAAACGAATCGACTTCGAGATATACCAAAGGTAGCATTCCTGGACATCTTCGCATTGTCCCGCCTCAAACTTCTCACCCTCGAAACCACGAGTGGGGACTAGATCTCAGTGGTGCGATGGCTCACAGAATCAATCAAAGCATCCACAGACAAAGCCAATTCTGGGGCCAGTCCGAACGCTCAACCAGCACTCACGAAGAAAGAACTGGAAATCAGAATCATCCTCCTAATACGAGAGAGGCACCGTATTAGGAGGTCGCGAAGATCCTGGGACGAAATAGTACAGTCGAAGTTAGATCCTGAAGTGCACGCTTTGGTGCGCGATTGGAACATTCAAAGATATTTGAAGAACGCGGATGTTTTTGTGGAGCAGCCGTAGATTGAGCCGTGGGAGCGGGAACTGTGGATGGTCCGTTGCCACTAGGGAACCACGCGCTACGCGCAGGGTCCTATCGGGGTTGGTGCTACGGGGGATGATAGTAGACGCGTAGAGCGGGATCTAGGATGCTTGCATTCAGATAGGAATGGTGTAAGGCCTGATAGTTTATAGTAGTAATTATAGCATTCGATGACCCAGTGGAGTTTTGCGAGCTCCGTGTTCATGATCTTCCAGAATCGGAAATAGGGAGGAGGATACATTGTCGGTCCGAGACTCCGAACAATGGTATGTGGAAACTCCCTGAAACTCTTCAGAGTCGGCTTGGTAACGTTGATATGCAGATCCTCAAGGCCTCACCTGTCCACCGGTTCTCTGACATCTGGACTGTGCCCACTTTCAGTCACTTTCTCGGGGCTGTAGTACGTGGCATCGATATAGCTCTAGGGAGTCTGTGATCCCTTCCATATCACTATCACCGGTGACCACATCCATGGTGCAATGTGGCTGTGCCAGTGGGTATGGATCGCTGAGGTGGGTGGGTCGTTGGCACTCCGTGCCTTCGCAGGGGCAGCTTTTGTAGTGGGGCCTAAGATCCATAATGGAGAGTGTCAAAGATAGCACCCCAGATCGTCGAAAATACGGGTACAAAACTTGGCTCAAAAGACGCTGAATAGACCTGGATCTAGTGCGGGTAAGGTCAAATTTGAGGTTCACGTACAGCTCGGTGGTTGTCGTTCCGATCGTGTGCCATTCTTCACATATACGCACATATACGGAGGAGGATGGCAGTACTGTCGTTCGGGGTGCTGCGTGTCTCTGAAGGAATTATATACCCGGTGTCTACCTCTGATAAACTGGTGCAACATTCAAGGAATTTTACCTTCTCAATGGACCCCGTCAGGCAAGGACCTCCCATATCCAAAATCCGTGCAAACTGAAACATCTTTCCACTCCTCCAACCACCTTAAATACTTCTCACTCTCGCCTTTTGCCGTAGTATAAGCATCCGACCCTAGACACAGAGCAGTAGGGAACGGTCTACCCTCAGCTACACCTGTCCCTTTAACGACGTCTACCACGATTTGCGCGCCTTTGGTTGGGTCGCCTAGTTGGGCGCCGTCGAAGGCTAGTTTACTCGTTAGTTATATTTGCTCTCGAATCCCGACGATGTTGATACTAGGAGAAGGGAAACTCACATTGTAGAATATCCTCAACCTGAGTTGAGATGGTTCGATAGTCTGAAATGCGAGAAACGGGTGGACCTCGGCTGTCCTGTGTCAATAATGACGTGCGAAAGGAACCAAAGTCAATGCACATGCTTCGAAGTCCAAGGGGCGATATTTCTTCGTGTAGGCCATATGAAAGCGCTATTAAGTGTGAATCAAGGACTTTTCCGGTCAGGTATCAAGATAGTTTACCTCGAAGGGCCCATTTCGAAGCACCGTAGAGTGATGTGTACGGGGCAGCTCTATAATATATCAAAAGACAGTTTAGTCTCTCGGGATAAACGTGCAAGGGTTTAAATCTACTGACGACCATCCACTCAAGGAGCCCACCCACACAATTGTCCCCGTCTTCCGTTCTCGCATATGTGGGAGGAAAGCTCGTGATACATTGAGGGCGCCGAATGTGTTTGTCCTTCAGAAAGTTCAGAAGTAAAATGGGGCATTAGAAATGGGAAGATAGGGATAGGACGGAAGACGTACTGGAATTGGCGAAGTGTTTCTTCAGGACTTGTATATACCAATCAGAGTCAGTTATATCAGCGTACTTTACAGTAAAGAGCATTGTGCTCGTACACTGTACACTTACGTATTTTCTTCGAGAGCACCCACCATAACGAAGCCTGCCCAGTACGAGATCAGACAAAATATCAGGCCAAAAGAATGAAGGGACGACATACCAGCATTATTCACGACCACATCCACCCGTCCATGTATAGCCACAGCGACCTCGGCAGTTGTCCGAAGCTCGTCCAGCGGTGCATTTACATCCAACTCTAATGTCGTGGCTCCCTTTGCTTTCAAGTCACGGAGTTGGGAGAACGAACGAGCCCTGGCAGTTGCAATGACCTTGTCGCCTCGTTCAAGGGCCGCTAGCGCGATGTGTCGGCCTAATCCCGAGCTGTTGTATTATGAGTATCGTTGGTTTAATCAGGACGTAGAGACGAAGGGGTCGAGTGATACCCACGATGTGCCCGTGATTATCCAAACCAGTTCCGAGGAAGACATTCTGTCAAGTACCCACTACTAAAGTGCAAAGGGCCAAGGGTCTCGTCAAGACCTTTTATACGAAATCACTCATACCTCCGAGAGATTACATCCCGTGCAATGTGCAGAGCCGCAGGTGTTCAAGTTGCGCATAAGGATAATACTGTAATCCCATGTCAGATCGTATTATTCACTAAGGTTTTACCCAATATCGTTTGCTTCATAATCCATGAAGTTTATTGGCATCGCACCATACGAGCCTATAATGGGAGGGAGAGCCTCCATTTGTAGTGTTTTGGATCAGTTTTGAAGCAGTGAGTCACAAGACCCGACTTCACCAAAAATTTTGTTAAAGCCTCAATGAGCGTGGAAGGCGCAAAACAGAGATAGTTGGTACCGGGTCCATAATGCAGTAGTAACAACCAGTATTTTCCGTCTAGTACTCATGGTTGAGTTTACCGAGGACATCGATCATCGTAATCAATGCAAAATTCTCTGCCGTGACTCTCCAACGGAAGGGAACCCGCCATGTCACAGGGATTTGATCTTGGCGTCAAGATCTCTGCTGCTAGTTCGCCTTGAGACGTCCTAAAGAGTTCAAAGCACATAGTTGCACCTACTACTAGGAAGGATTTGTCCGTCCGCTGGGACTCGGAGATGGAGGTAAGAGAAAACATCGGACCCCGCGTACCGCCCGGTCGATACCTATTCCTATACGTACGGAGCGCACTGTTTGGCGCCCCATTAGGTTTTCACTCCAAAGTCTGGTAGCAATATCTGGGAATCCTAGGTATGGAGCTGTTCAGGTTAAGCGCTATCCAAGACCCCGTTTAGCCGGCAAGAAGCTAGACAGACGGTTTTCAAAGTTCTTTCAATTTGATTGTCACTGTCCACCCTGGGCTGCAAGCTACTTAACGCTTGGTTGTTCCGAGGCCGGTTTCCCCACGGTCTCGTCGGCGACACTCCAGTGTCGAGTCGGTTCTGTGTCCTACTGGTTGAATGTAATCAACAAGGTTCAAGGCTCGAGTAATGATGCTCGGATGACATACATACCTTAACGGTAGGCATCCAGCGTTCTAGGCCATGGATCTCCTTTCTAGCCATGACCCTGACCTTGACCGGGCTCGTGGCCGATCGACCACCCGTCCTTCATAACGGGGATACATGACTTCATCAATTTAACCACTTATCACCTGAAATTGAGCCCTAGATTCATAACATCGACGATGGGTAAGCAGCCTATTCCGGTGCTCATTTGGAGCTCTATTCTATAGGGAGGGATTGAGGTGTCAGACGTATAGAAACAGAACACGTTGTTTCCTACGTATGCGATAATGCTCAAACAACGGTGATAACGACTACCCTGGTCTGTCTTAATTATCCCGACGAGGGGCCATGATCCATCATAACGCACAAACGTCCTCCCAACAAAACAAGATTCATCTATCCAGACCTCGTCTTATTGTTCTGTCCCGTTATGTCGGTAAAGAAGCACAAAATGTGTCGGCGCTCTCTCGACATACGCCATACGCAGGTGCGTTAACGGCGTGGAATGCTTCATAATCTACAACAGTATTAATTATAAGTGGTTGTTCTGATATCCGTTAAGCGCCTATGAAAGACGCCCACGGATCTTCTCTTGTTAATTTCCGCCATTGTCGCATGAAATCTGCGTTGGAGTCACATTTCATGGGTCGTGGACTTCGAGATCAATGTACCACTTGTACTTTGCATTACGAGATTTAGGCCGTATGGACAACCCTACGCCTATCCTTACTAGCACTCCGTGGCAAATGCGAGATGCAATGTGCCTGGAGGCTAGGACGTGCCCGCCTCGAGGTAATCGCCCGCTGTTTCCGTACTCCCGAGAAGTCTACCTGCACACCCCGCGTTATTGCCGTCAACTGTAGCAGCACATGTCCGCACACCACCCCGGCGTTTTCTCCTCTTCGAAAGAAACATCACCAAGCAAAGGAAGAAATGAAGATCTCGAGCTCTTTCAAATTTCCTTCCCGGTCAATGCATATATGTAGCTACGACAATAATGCCGAGGGGGATATATAAAGCGTTTACTGAAGATCTCCCGTGAGGATCTCAAAAGAAGTGAGTGAAAGGGCACACCGTGCATCATCACGATTTACGGAGCTGTCAGTGTTTAGGAAAGATCCTCGTTGAACGGGAATATCAACGACCACCTGTGCAAATCCTGCTACAGTTCCAATTATTACCGCTGTCCGATTGTTCCAATCTCACAATAAGCAGTGCTCATATGAAGTTCTGTAGGAAATTATGTGTGAAAATTTGGTCCTCCCAGGCCTGAAAATACGACATCTGGAATTGTCCCCTTCACATGAAGCGTAAGCCCTTCACCTCAGTTCCTTCCGGGGAACAAAATAGAAGACCGAGGAGCCAATAAGACTTGCAAGAAGGGTCTACCCACCTTGCGGCTTGATTCTATAACTCTCAGGGAAGAACAAGGGCTAACAACGGCCGACAACGGCCAGTAAATGTGCTTTTATTATACGATCACTAGCCAGTCGTGCCGAGAGTGACAAGGCACCATTAACAAGCCAACTTGGCAATTTACTTCCGGCCGACGCCTCCCCCTGACTGCGGCGGGTTTTGGCAGGATATGGCTGACGATCATATGTACATAGGGGGTCTAACAGGGTCTGACTGAGGACGAAAGCACAACAGGAGACAACAGATAAGATAAATTCATGCGCACATTGGTCGGCCTTTAACCCGTCCCACCGGTTCCTGTACCGGTAGAATATCAGCAAGCTCCCGAGTCTAGACCAGAAACAAGGAAGTGGTTCCATGCCTTGTCAACTGATGTAAGGGGGAGCTTCCTCGCCCAAAACGATATTCCACGATTTTGTCGAGGGAAAATTCCTTCGACCTGTGTACGTAGATCCGTGATTATGGACATCAGATTAGTCTTGCCATCCATCAAATTGACTGAGAAGATCGCCTCTGATCTGTCTGATGATCCTTTGCGACGTCAGGAATAGTCGGAGGCGATACTGGATAAGGAAACAACGGCATATACTCAGACTGTCAGACACTGGGGTGTGAACAAACCGTACTGTTCGAGCTTATTAGATACAGCTGCACTGCTTTATACTTGGGCGTTCGGCTCCGGAGTATATTTATATGAGTATATGAGGATAATATTATGGTTTTTGCCGCATATGAGGAATTCAAAGAGAGGGAGTTGGTTCCAATCGGCGAATACAGTCGGAACGCGGAACGCACCCTGGGCGCTCGGAGGTATTATGTTAGACAAACGGGCCTTCTGGTCTGTTGACAGTTGTTGCGAGAACAAGGGCTCTTGGTTGGTTCTGTGAACTGGAAATTCCATACAAGACGCTTATGTATTCTACTTCTTTGCATGGAATACGTTGCGGCTCCGTAAGCTTCACACCAGAATTAAAGGGGGAGAAGACAAGGAGAATAATCGGACCAAGAACAAGTACTGAATTGGTAACGACTTATCCAAGCCCGAAAGCGGATCTACCTCTCTTGGGATTGTCCTGAGTCATTCATTTAATTAACTTCCGTTTTTCCCGACTGGACGTCGAGGTTCCTAAGATGTCTAGGAACTCTCGAGCTTCAACCAGAACTCAGGGAAAACACATAGTACGAATTCGCGAAGGTGCGGGCTCGGGATGTCATCGGAATGGGCAGATATGATGTATTGATATAAACTCTAAATGTTGCAGCACGTTTTTATCCCGCCAATAGAGTACGGGCTGCACGGCATCCTGAACCTTAGGCGTCCTTATGCCAGTGGAGCCCATCTTGGAGTCTATTTACCGCTGTGACAAGTGATGAACGCCAGCCATGTCAGCCGCCCTCTCATGACGTAAACCGATGATCGTGAAGCCTTTGCAGAGCTTCCCGTAGTACCCTCCTTCCGATCCTGATGTCCAAAGTGGAGCCCTTCAAGGCAAAGAACGCGTTAGAGTTCCGGGTGTACATATACGCCGGAAATTCTTTCAGACCCCAAAAAAACCTCTATCAAACTAATTGTCTAGATGAAACACGGGTCACGTTATAGTCCGACGGTACATACGTGACCTTGGGAGATCTTCTGCATCACCAGTTATACGTAGTGCATTTCGTCATCTCACAACGCGACCTCTTCTCACCCATGCAGCTTCGCGCCAACCCATGCGCACATGCCTACCTTCTCGAGCTTCTTCAATACCAAATTATCTTATCTCGACTCCTGGACTAAGCTCTTCCGGGCTGGGTACTTTTAGAACCTGGAAGAGAAGAACATTTTGAACTTCCGCGAATCATCTTTGGTGTTTCCCAGGCGGTCGGGGATTGGTCACTTAGTGTTCTTGGGAAAAGGGTTGAAAGGATTCTTTTCTTTCTATGTAGAGGCAAGATAGCAACTTTTACCAATTATGGTGTCCGAGTTCCCAAGTACGCCATACCACCCACACGTAACCTGTGAGAGGGAGAGAGGGCGGGGGAAGAGATGCGACTCGGACTTCCAGGGAGTCTTCTGCCTGCATGGTTTGTCCTACCGCTCTCCACATGCCGCACAGCCCATGCCCGCCATAACCGACCAGGGTGAAACGCGCCGTTCCAATCTCCCCGTTTGCAACCACGGATGGGTAGAACTGTTGAGCAAGCGCTTTCGGTGGCACAATACAAAATACGCACGGTATTTACTTAGCCCTCGGAGCTTCTGACCTTTCCGTATTAAATATGTAATAAATATGATCAAAATCGGTCGGAAGAACAGGCTCTGAGAACTGGGAAAGTAGTAGTCTGTGGCCAAGTACTGTGCTAATCGAATAGGAGTCACGCGTCTCTATCACGCGTCACGACTTGCTGGTCTGTCATGGAAGGGAAGGTTAAGGATACATAACGCGGACTCCAACTGAATAGAAAGAACGTACTCCAACTCGCCACACTGGTCGTTGTGACGAGAGATGAGTGCAAATCTCATTAGTATGGCATGAGTGCCATGCCGGATCGTCGTTGGTTCTCAACTTCTGGGTTCTAAGAATCTGATGACGATGATGCGAGGTGGAGCGCCATCCACTAAATCCAAGGTTGGGTTTAGTCTATCTTGAGCACTCGTACCGTGACTAGGCTTCTGACAAATGACAACACCAGAAACGAATCTGGATCTATATCAGGTTTCCTCTTTTTGTCAAGAATCGATATAATAGGCACGTCAGATAATGATAAGTGTTATGGCGTAATGTATTGTACGTGTAACTACTAGCGGATGCAGCGCATATGTATAGAGATGATAATGCCAGGTAGGAAGTGGTAAGCGTTAGCAGTAGTGATACAAAGTAAGAGATACATGCAATGAATTGACTGGTAATGATAAGGAATAAAGAGTCCAAGATAATTTGCTGGTATTAAAGGGGGAAGACCAAAAGGGACAACGAACGAACAAAAAAAGGGGGGCTTAGTAGGATACGGATGAAAAGAAATGGAGCGGATAAAGAGAACAGCACGCGAAGTATGGTACAAGGAGTCTGAAATAAATCGCAATAGGGGCGACGGGTGAAAGAGAGTAGCAGAGGTAACTCCGGAGAATCTCCCAGGCAATGCAGTTACCATGCCCCCGAAGAACGACCAGGATAGCTATGTCGGTCCGACGAAGCACGGGGGGCAGAGGGGAGAGCAGCTGCAGAACTGAACGCAGGCCTCAAAGTAGTAGAAACACCCCGCGATTCAGTCACAGATCGAAGATAGGGGATCGAAGCACTATATACCGGTTCTTTGGGCATAGCAGGTTCCTGCTGCTGTTGCTGGCTTGGTGGATGACTAACCACCCTCGGGGATCGTGACGAAGGATGAGGAGGCGGTGGTGAAGGAGATGGTGAAGGAGATGAAGAGTGGAAACTGGAGCCAGCGGGTGTATATGATCTAGTACCCGGTAATGGATACGGATGATGTCTTGGTGAAGCTTGGCGATAGGGATCGTGTTGATAAGGGGAAGCAGGATAGTGACGCGAGCTATAGGATGCGGAAGAAGGCGGAGGATAGCCCGGAGGTGGCGGCGGGTACTGATACTGGTGAGGAATTGGGGGCGGGTGGTGAGAATAATAATGGGGAGGGGGAGCTGAGGCAGCCGACGATCTCGATGATGCTCCTTGGGATGCGGGAGGCATCGAGTATGGCGCCCTTGGCCACGAGGTAGAGTGCAGATCGTAGTCCAGAAGGTCATCTTGGCCGGGGCCGGGTTTACCATAATCAGATTCATATCCGTCAGAGTCCTCACTGCCGGGATAGCCGCCCAAGGGCCCACCAGCAAAGCTGTCAGCTGGAATTCGCCGCAAAGTAGGGATGTTGTGATCGATCATGTGGCCAGGATGTGGCTCGACAATCGCAGGATCGATACGCCGTCTTCTCCTCCGGACATCGCCTGGTGGACGAGAGAATCCGGGGGTTTGGTGGTTGCGGTAGTGTCGACGCATGTTTGAGTTGACGTTGAACTCACGGCCGCAGCCCGGCCATGGGCAACGGAATGCTGTAGGGTTGTGCGGAACGGGCACAAATTGCCGTAACAAAAATAGAAAGAGAAAGGAAAGGGTACAATCAGCCGTAGATATGGATAGGCATCAAAGAGGACACTCACGAGTGGCGCCTGTATGTGTGTTGACATGAATTCGCAGGCTGCTTGGTCGATTGAAACGTTTAAAACACGTTGGACAAATGTGCTTCTTTCCCGTATTTGGTTCGTTGGAACCCTCGTCCTCGCTACCGTGACCAGCAAGGTCGTCCATAGCCGAAGCCGGGTGCCTTGGATTAGGACCCGACGAGCCGATGGCAGGGAACGAAATGATAGATGGATAGCTTGACTGCGTGCGAGTTGGCGGATCCTTGATGTACATGCCAGCCATGTCAGAGGAAAGATGCGTACCGCGAGATGCCGCAGCAGAAGAGGTAGACGGTGAAGGGTCTGATGGCGCATTAGGAGGTGGTGGTGTTGCACCAGGCGCGACTGAAACGCGAAAAGCGGGAGCCGAACCACGATCCACACCCGACTGATTGGGATGAATCCCCCGATTGGGCAAGCTGGTACTCGACGCAAGATGTTGCAGAGACGAATTTGTGGGATCTGAGCGGAGAACATCGAACGACACTATCCGTTTCCCGTCACCAGAACGAGAGAATGAGTCCTGTGGCTCAGAATGCCTGGGTGAGCCAGACGACCCCTGGTTCTCCATAAACTCTTGTCTCTATGTGAATAATATATAACGACATACCCTCCGCAGTGGCTCCTCGTTTTTCTGAAGGAGATGTTCTATAGGCTCATAAGCTCACCGTCGTCGTCAACGACCACGACAAACATACCTGGAAACATTTCATGTATACTCGGCAGAGACACTGGCTTTGACAACGACGACGACGACGGGGAGTCCATTGTCGGCGGGAGATATGTGGTTGATGGCGAAGGGGAAGCAGGGCCGTCGAGTTCTGGAGTATATATATCGGAAATGGCAGGAGATGAATCGGGACCAATTTGAAGACCGGCGTGCCACAGGAGTTTTGGATAAAAACAGAATGTCGATGGCAATCGGTGACAAACGTTGCGAAGGGAGGTATTCCCCGTTGGATTCGCCTCCATTTTAAGGATTTACGCTACCCACTTTACCGAACCCTGAAACGGCAAGGATTGGCGTATCCGAATTTGCCACAAAAAAACTTCTAACCCCCTTTAAGGAAATCCGGAGCAAATTAAATTTCAGGCCCAAAATCCCGACGCTTGGATCTGGCTCGAATGGTGATGATGCGCTGCGGATCGTCGGGCAACAGGGCTTCCCTTGGGAAAGGTTACAGCTTCCTTCTCCATCCCAAAACAGCACCAAGTTTCAAGTGAGCGCCGAGCTGGAACTTGGCCCAGCGGGCACGTCGGATGCAGCCAGATGCAGGGCGCTAGTCATCCTTCAGGGCTACCACGATTCTGGAACTACATATATGGGCCGTGGGATTCTGCTAGCTTCTCCTGGATAGGGATCTGCGTCCCACTGTATATCTCTGCCTACAAGGAAGCTGAATATCAGCCTGAGGCCTCATTGTCCGCACCATTGTATACACAACCTGGCTTCTTTGAGCCCCCCTCTCGATCCTCCCAACAATTGCGTGGCCCAGAGCCCACACACACACAAAGGCCAGGGACGCGGTCGACATTCTGTCAATCACCCGTACTATACACTTATGTGTAACCCACAAAAGAGGACCATGTCAATCAACCATGCCACCTGTCTAGCGATAAATGAAGCTAAGCGTAATGGAATTTGGGTAATCTTATATTTACAACTAGCTCCGCATAGGATGGAAGGTGCTCCAGCGAATCACCAAGCCCGGCGACTCGCTTATTAGCCGTAGACTCGTGCCTTTCTGCCTGGAGGCAGCCAACGATTGAGAAGGGGGAGGCGTCATGAGTCAGAACGGCCGATCAGTTCGCTTTGTCCGCGCGATCGTACCCAAGCCTCTATTCTACCCTCCTATTGGAACTTGCATTCCTTTTCAGTCGAAACAGCTTGGTTTACGCAGGCTGCATCACTGCCCTGCTTTTTTTTTTTTTTGCGATTGGCTGTCCGCGTCGATTGTTGCCGGCATTCAAAAGTAGTATGTGTGCAATGCCAACAACAACGTGTTCGATGAGGATCGCCATCCATTTCCAATGATCATCGATTTATCGATGCTTCTTTTGACTACTTAGACTAGAACTTGTACGGTTCAATCCAGGTGTCCATGTACCCTTCGTCACATCGTATGCATTAGGAACATCTACTAGTGCTATGCTACAACCTTTTTGTGCGCCATCGATAACTTGGGGACGTTCAGCCAAGGTGCTTCTCCGGCCAGGCCCTTCCCTTATCGATGAAGCTCAGCTTCTGGAGGGATTGGGCGATCACAAGGTACCTGGCAGCAACTTCCAACCAACTCCCCAAACACAATCGAACAATCGCAGTACATATGTCCATAGCGGGTATAGTCAGTCCCCGACTAAATAGCGCGCGAATATATATGATATTTGTTCTAATGATCTACGCCCATGGCATGTATTATGTATGTTAGCTACTTATTACAATCAAACGAAAATCATCCGATGGCTATCAAATTTCACAATCTTCTATCGCCTCGCTCGCAATCTTCCGGTGTGTGTGTCGATGTCAGCGGCATGCAGGTAGGCAATGCGACAAGAGATTGATTAAGATTGGACTGTGATAATGTAGCTTGTCGTGCGGTCCTAGTCGCCAGTCAGGCTTCTGGATGCCGATCGAGATATATTAAGAATTAAGGATAACGATAGATAGATAAACTATCCTAAAGCCAAAGTCGATCCAACAGACTTACCCTTTCTTCGGTAATCAGCTTCGGCATTGCGCATAAGCTTCATCTCTCAATCTTGTCCCTCCTCGAACTTCAAACTTTAAGGCTATATTCTATACACGAACAGATACAATCGAATTGGATATGGAACTGACTATCGATACCTACAAAGAACGTTCAATTTTCACTACTTAGAAGCGCAAGGAAGAAAGGAAGAATTTCGTAACAACCAAAAAAAGTCTGTTTGTGGATTCCAGAAACGATTCGCCCTTGGACTGCGCGGAGTCGTGAACGGAGGGAGGAGCATACCCCTTCCCTAAGATACCCGACCCTTGGCTTTGAGCAGAATCGAACTTTCGAAGGTCGTTATCCGGTGTTTCTTGAATTTGATTCCGTGTGATTGTATGAACTCAGTGAGACCAGTAGTAGTAACTCGTTGTATGAGAACGGAACTGATCAACATTCAACATGGGAGATAACACCCAAGTCCCAAGTCGTGCGAAGGTGATTGGGTGCTACTAACTAGCGTTCTGTCAGTGTATTATAGCACCCTAGAGTCGGATAATCACCGAATGCAAGTGACGGTGTTAAAGGGTGAAGTTATAATTAGGTTCGTTCGCAGTAAGCCGAGCTAGAAGCTAGAACCCTTCATAACACCTAGGTCTCGGTGGTTAGTGTGTTTAATGTTAGAATCCAAGACGTCATGCAGAGGCTCGACCCGCGAACGAACATTCCTTCACCGCAGCATCCGGAAAGCTCAACTCCAGTATCAGTATCAGTGGGGTTCTCGGATTCCCAATCAGGCATGTACCAATCCTCACCGTTTCGAATTCTCAATGAATATACCACGTTCTCAGTTTTTCGTACAGCATGCTGCCAACGAGGCCTAGCATTCCCTCTTTATGGCATCACAATCACAGAATATGGCTATGTCATGCTATGTCACTCCCGGCCACATTTCGCATTCCAAGTTCCAGGTAGCCGGCTACTAGCCAAAAGACTCACCCGTTATCACGCCCAATCACACAACGTGCACGGGTGACACCCTTCCCCAGTATACACTGTAAAGTTTGGACTCTTTGATGAGTTTCACCCTTGGATGATGATTCCTTTCCTTGCTCAACGGCATTCATCTGGTCTTGCAGAGCTCGTTCTTTCATCGTTTCGAAAATTCCATTCAGAACTCTGCTCCCCAAACTCCGAATCCGCTGTTGGACTTGATCTCCTCTGAAGATCCCCCCCCTCTTCCCTTCTTCCTTCTTCCTTCCTTCTAACGCGAATCGACGTGGTTCATGATCCTCCCGACCGGTTACTTACACTCCCTCTCCCACCATTCTTTCAGACTTCCTTTCCTTGCTTCTTACCGGTTCTTACTAACCAAGTACCATACTAAGGAAGGAATAGAAGTGGAGTAAGTAATGGAACTAAGGAAGTGTTAGCAAGCAAAGGAACTCCGAGTCAAGGACTAGAGGAGAGACTCCTCCTCGTAGCTCTAGCAAATTGGAATGCCGGCTTCGATACAGAAATCCTATCCTATTCTAACTCCAGTATCCGGTAGAAATCCATGGAAATTCTACTATTAATAAACAGTAAATTTAGATCGTCCTTGCCACGTCCACCTTCACGTCGTCAGCAGTTCATCGATTCATCTCGGGTATCTAGGCCTTTTTATAGTATTTTCCCATCCCAACTCGAGCTGTCATGGTGTCTAGAAGCCTAGGGGAAGGATACTTGTTGATCTACCTTGGCTCAAAGACGTACGGCGTACGGCGAGCTTCACATCTTCAGCTTCAATGACCGTAGACCGCAGACCATGGACCGACGACTTCGCTCTCTCTGAATGATCACCGAATTCCTGGAGCACTGTGCTATTGTTTTTACGTTTCGTACTACCCGTTCTGAGCTTGCAGGATTTACGCTAAGCTAAGCTAAGCTTGAAAGGCTGGGCCGAGTTGGGCACAACACGCGCACTACAGAAGGCTTCGAATCGGAGTCCGAATTGAGAATTGAGATTACCCACTTCGTCTTCGTAAGATCGTACCAAGAAGTCCGAACAGTGCTCGCATCATCGTAATTCCCCGTGCTGCAAGCAACTAATTAGGATAAGCCAAGATTCCTTCTTCTCTTCTCTTCTTTTTGCCTAGCCTTCAATCGCCCTTGAACGACCGATGAACGAACAAGCCCGTTGTTACCCGCCCTCGTGTCTGTCGATGTCCCCCAAGTTCTAACCGACGTCAAACAGGCAATCAAACTCGAGTCTCGTCCGGCTCCAGAGTTGGATCTTTTTTTTTTTCATTTTGAGAGCGCCGACGTAGGTCAGTCCATCACGAGTTGACACTGAGTGACCAGACGATTATCGAGGTAATAGGGTAATAGGGGGCCCCAGAAGAGGCGAGGATCGCCGTTCCCGCAGTGTCCGACACTCCTTCTAGATCCTTCGCCAAGTTCTACTTCGAAAATGGCGTTCGGGTAGGATGGGTAAGTAAGTAACCGGTCTTTTTTTGCTACAGTCAGCTCTACGCTGCCGTCGGGCTTATAATTGAGCCTCTTGTTTAGTGGAATCTCAAGGAACTCGGCTATGCGGCTATAATAGCTAGCTTAGTTTTGCTGTAAGTATGCACATGACTCAATTCGGGTCTTGGATTGACAGGGTGAATTGAAGTATGATCTGCGCTGTTGAAACAGGGTCTTCCGAATATAAACGTCGAGGACACAACTAGTCCGCTATCTACTCGGAATGTTAGATATTGCCCCACACTTACTTATTACGGAATTCAAGGACCAGGCTTGCCACTGGTACCCGTGAGACTCCGCTGGTCCCGGTAGCAATAACAACAGGACAAATGACAAAAAAAATCTTTCACGTCATATCCGACTCATACACCCATGACTCATAAATCGTCGTCCCACATACTATCCTACGAAGGGTATCCCCTGTGCTACTAGTTCTCTCTAGTTCTATTCATTTTCGATGAGGGATAGCTTCGTACCTTGCGTATGCTAATAAAACCCTTTCAGCGCTAGTTCGCGCCAATCTTTATGTTATAGTGTGGAGCGGAGGCGCCCGCCACAATTAACGGCTTAAAATAACCCATGTACATACATACATGGCATCCCATACGGACCGCCTGCCGCGCAAATCCATCCATCATCATGATATCACAACATCATTATCAATGACACTGACAAGTGATTTCGGTCTCTTCCCATCCACTCCAACTCCAAATAGATCCTCAGGTCCCATGGGTTATTGCCTAAATGTGGACAATAGGTGCTTCCATCCGGTCTGTGCGGTTGTCGTCGAATATATGAATAATACGATTCAGAAGGTCGATGTGACTCGATGAGGGGAAGATTTAAGACTCAGACGGAAGATAGAGTCCTCCGCCCCCCGGCTTGGCCCTAATACGCGCCTTAATGGAGCTGGAAACTGATTGCGCCGAAAGTGCATATGTCTTATGTAGCAGAGCATGTACACTCTTAGATACTACTCTTAGCGTGAGCATACCGAAAAAATGGGAGTGATGTTACATACCTCCCATCGCGGTTGCGGATTTCCCGCGAAGCTAGTAGACCGAGTCTGGACGTAGAAATATATAAAACTTAGATCAGAATAAAATTGACATATGCAGACAGAAAGACAGCGCGTTATCGAGCACAAGTGTGGCTTGATTCTAAAATTGACATCGGAATTTGGGCCCTTTGACATCACGCGACGGGTTGCACGGGGTGTAATTTGGTCATGGGCGGCGAGAGAAGATCGACGGTTGATGAAATATCTGATTCCTGGGTTTGCAGGTCGCAGGAACTGAGGTGACCTGGGAGGTACAAGATGACCGTTAAGGGGGGACGTGGTGCATCCACCCTGGCCACCGAATTCAAGGATAGACTTAACGTCGAGAGCAAGGCGTTTCTAAGGTCTCCGTGCTTGCCGTACAAGCTTGGCCCCCCTTTGCACCCATAACGTATCATGAAAATGATTGTCAGATTAGTACCTTTTATGTAGAGCACACATCCAAGGACGATCTGGAATCTGGGGCATCAACGCCGAATATCACAACGTATTTACGATTTTCGTCAGAATTCTAAACTTCTTGAAACTTCTTGTTACAGCGGCTGACAACACTTAAATAAGGAGTACTATGGGTAACCAGTAGTTCGGACACCACATCCGGTCGGACACTTCGCTTTTAGACCCTTCTGGACTTCCAGGGCCTTGAAACTTCACAGACTGAATTATTGTAATCATCAGACAATTTCAGCTATTTTTTAAAGGAAAACCAACGAGATGCGAGTACATAGGTGAAATATGACGGAATACCACGCTCTAGCCCTTCGAAGTTCGGACAACCAGAATTATTGATCGCCACCAATTTGTGACAAACCTTCTCAGCCAAAAATCTGATTGTTTTGACGATTTCGCCTTATAGAGGGTGTGACACCCTCTGTGACGTCTGATACTTCGAAGAATTTGAAGACGAGAGATGGAGGGATGCTGAGATTCGAGGAGCTTCCAAGTTCCCCGTGAAACACGAGCCTGCAGCCGCCCACTGTAACATAAAGGTTAGACCATGTATTGGGTATGCAGTTAAGTTCCTATAATGCGTGTAGCGGAAACACGGAAAGTAGGTTCAGGCGCTGACGCGGAATTCTGACATACGTCAAGCAGGGCTGCGGCTGGGAAGCCACGTAGGACGCATGTTACAGTACTTAGAACAATATCAAGAACCATACGGACTTTTGTTAGTCATTTTCCAGCATGGTTCCATAATTGGGCCCTTGGCAGTGACTGTGCTAGATCAATACAGATCCTGGCAATCAGCGATTGGCGATGGTATGTAAGATATCTTTAGATAGAGGGCCTTGACATTGCACCGCCCATCCGTAATCAACGTTAATGGGGCTCTTCTCTGTTTAGAGAAGCTATATGTGACACATATAAGCCCTTCGCTTCTGAACCGTGGTTAGCGGCTAGTCTTAGCCGAAAAGTGAAACTCTCCATCTTTGTCCTACCTAGTACATAACAGTTTTAGCCTACTACCTCTACCAAGAATGATACTAGAGGAACCCGAGTAGGGAAGTAATAGATTCTGTCAATGAAGTGCCTGTGGAAGCTGAAACGATTCAAACGAATTCGTCTCGGAAGGTACCCGTGAAACCCTTCACCAAGTATTGACATAGAATGTGATTGGGGATCCAAACTCCTCGTATATCGTGAATGACAAGGGTCAGCAATGCGTGTTAAGACGGGCGGCCAAGGCCTACTACCCCTTGAAGCGGGAAAATCGAGACAGTTTGGGGTTATGGTTAATGGTCACGACAATCTCACTTCCCAAAACGCTCGTCGTTGACATATGTACTACGAGAACGACGAGATCGTGATGACCTATTCATACATCATCATGATTTGGGATCGACTGGTTCCTTGTTCTTTGGTTATTCATCCATTGAATGGTTGTGAAGGCCAGAAGAAGAAAGTACAAACGGACAACCCTTCTGTGCGGGTGTTGCTACGAGTCGAGGGTCCAGAGTTGTAACCCACTCAGTAGTGTGGGTATCCTTAACGAATCGAACACATGCTGCCGTATGTGTAGTGACATGGGATGGCGCTCCGAATCTATCGTGCGCTCCCGGTGGTTATAGGGACGAGCTATCGTGTGCCTCGGTGAGCCCAAACCGTAAATCAAGAGACTGGAACCTGGGGTCTGTCTGATGGATCGCATATAGCAACATACGTCAGGATTCGGCAGAATCCTGATTTCCATCTACGGGTTTGGAAGGGACATAAAATTCGACTTGTTAAGGGAATCGAATTTTGCATCCAAAACCTGGACAGTCGAAATGGAATTGTCACGCTCATTTAGCCAGAATGATCGTCCGATCATGATATAGGATAGATCTGACATTTTTAGCGCCCATAGACGGCCGCCAATCCCGCGTATAGCTTAAAAGGGGATCGTCGCGTCAGGATCCCTTGCTCCATCGAAATGTAACGAAGGTGATAAGTATCGAGATGTGTCTTTATCCCTTTATCTCGCCATTCATTTAGCGCCGTAAGCTATAGAATGGTCCAGTCCATATGTAGGGACTGTACAAGAAAGAACATAGAATGTAATGGGAATCTGAAATACTGAACCCCTTAACGATCAGCATCAAAACCAAAACGATGTGACGATCGGCGTACACGGATATCGTTTCCGTGCATCTATGTCGCAGGTGCAAAGACGGTCTGAGTTGCCCTTCGGCACGTCCTTCAAATTTTGCTGCGAGAGAATAGCTGTGTATCTGTAGTGACCATAACGTGGCAGGAGAAGAGCGGTGACTGCGGAATGCAGAGACAAACGGATGCTCAATGATTAATGTCAATGATTTCTCATCTTGCGTGCCATGTTTCTTGTTTCGACCCCAAAACCAAGTGTTACAACGATCACAGCCCATGTGGCAGCGATGCCCTCAAAATACCACAGAGGTTCCGATGAAATAGGTGTAGAGCTCGACGAGGGTGACAAATCTCCATCTCAGCAGCGATACAATGGGGCATCAAATAATATCCTTTAAACTTTGAGAAAATTTTCGTCTCTGGTCTTCCTTCCCTTCAGCTGGCAAATGGGGTCCTGCTCCCCTTTGAAATTTGTGCATCGGGAAAGCTTCCGTTCCTTAGCTGAGATTATGGGATACCACTTGGTCGGCATCATCTGCGGTACCCGTCGCTAGCCGTGGATCAGCATCAAGGGAAGAAGGTCAGCGGTCGCGGCTTGCCTACTTCGAAGTTTTAAAACCTTCTCGATCTGTCAGGCAGTTAACGAGGTGCCCATGGTGAACGGCGGGAGAAGCCCATAGCGAGCTTCGCGCGATTTCCCCAACAATCTGCACTGTCGTCCGCAGTCCTACGACGCCCGCCTCGGCTAGTCAGGAGATACTTGGATCTGGCAGATAGTTTTTGGGGACCTAGTGCGGATACAAGCTTAATGAAGGGACAAGAGGCAGCCGGTGAATAAAGAAGGTGTATATGAAAAA
The DNA here is from genome assembly GCA_900156845.1 of Coprinopsis strossmayeri. Classification (NCBI taxonomy): domain Eukaryota; kingdom Fungi; phylum Basidiomycota; class Agaricomycetes; order Agaricales; family Psathyrellaceae; genus Coprinopsis; species Coprinopsis strossmayeri. Next base: position 905 of record FTPT01000330.1, on the reverse strand, counting down.
TTAAGCCTCGGTTACTATCCTACACTCCGCGGTGGCCTGGCTGAGATAAGGCCAGCTACTCGGTCTTTGGCACAAGCCCTAGTTGGTCCAATGCCTCACGAATCGTCTGATTTCAAGCAGCAATACGTCAGGAAGCATCCAAGAAATGTGACCAGTCCGGGAATAAGCCCCCTTTTAACTACCCCAAGAGCGTGCTAGTTGATTCTATAGATGGGTAGAACACTCTGTCATATTGAGCCAAGAAGGGTTGGGGGTCTCACTCAGCTTACTCTCTCTCTCTTTTCCTCTTTGGACCCAGTGATAAGAAGAGATCTCAAGTTGTGGGTTGGGAAGCAGGCCGTGCCAAACTTCATATAACCTCGTCGCTTTGGATTTTCAAATGTATTACTCAGAGCAATGCTTATCACGCGTTTGACTAATAGGTCCTTTGGATAATTCAGGCCAGGAATGACCCTTCACCTTCCAATTGAGCTGCGAGCTTGAATCCATCGAAAACAAGACGCACGGTTGCCCTTGGCATCTTTATTTGGCATTATTTACGCGACACAAGTTAAGCGGCCGAGCGGGTCCGGAGATAAAATTTCACCCTCTGACGGCCATCTCCAGGCTCCTTATTCCAACCTTTTATACCCTTGAACGTTCTAAAAATGCTGAGGTCTCTCAATTAGCTGGCTCCATGATTCTGAACTATTGGAAATCCCCCGTCCTTCCGATCTTAGCGGTCAAACCTGTGGATGTGGACCACGCGTCGCCTGAGCACCTCCCCATCTCTGCCGACGAATTCCGGTTTCGGGGCCTAGAAAGTCAAAACAATTGTAACTCACCTCATGATCGCTTGACTCGTTTACCGATATCGGATTGGAGAGCTAGTGGCCTATTCTCCTGTCTCAGTCTGCCTTCTTGTT
>FTPT01000321.1:0-37715 GCA_900156845.1 Coprinopsis strossmayeri | reverse complement strand
GCCAATTGGTAAGCCTCGAATCGGAATCTTGAATAAAACGGTACTAACCTCGTATTTGAATAGAACGAACATATCGTCGCCACCGCTCTGTACTACTACTCGTGCGAGAACATCACGTTTTCCGAGCTAGGATTCCGCCAAATTGCGGACGAAGAGATGGCGCAAGAGATCAGCTACCCTCAATCAGACTTCGAGTTCATGGAGAAGATCTTCGGGTGTGACGGAGACGGGCCAACCATCCAAACCGTTGGAACCGTCCAAACCAAAGAGGGGCGACTCATCACATTCCCCAATATCCTTCAACACCAAGTCCAACCCTTCAAACTCGCGGACCCGACAAAGCCGGGCCATCGCAAGATCATAGCACTTTTCCTCGTTGATCCTAATGTGCGGGTTATCAGCACCGCGTATGTCCCGTCCCAACGAATGGATTGGTGGCGCGAAGAGTTGTTGAAGAAGTCTGAGTCGGGTGTTGGAAAGTCGGAGAAGGCTTTACTTCATTCGATTCCTTTGGAATTGCAGGACGAGGTATTCGAGAGTGTTGATAGTTTCCCTATTAGCTTGAAAGAGGCGAAGGAGATTAGGAAAGAACTCATGGAGGAGAGAAAGACGTTTGTTCGCAACCAAGGGAGGGCTTTGGCGACTACCTCTTTCTCTCTTTGCGAACACTAGCCTACCGTCTCCCATAAGCATCGTTCATGGCTTCTTGTTATTATCTATGAAACGAAATTCCATGATTGCCTTCAAACCGCAGAGGAAAATCGAGAAGCACTTACAAACAAAACGTGGTTGATGAAAAGCTGCCGTGGATGTCTTCTATGGGGTATCATATCTATTTGTCCGAGCATTTATGTTGAAGCAAAACAAAGATCGTGACGTGAGTCCCTCATCCTCGAAGCCGGGCATTCTAATTTCTCCAGGAAGAGTCAATCCGTTCATGACCACATCTAGACGACGTTCGCTCCGAGGTTTTCCCCATTTGACTGTAGAGTGACTACAAGAAAGGGATAGGATAAGCGGTATCTGCGCATCGTTCTGCCGCTCGATTTATTAACCCCCTGTAGACCAGGAGAAGCGTGTTAATATATAAAGCCGAAAGAGTCATGGCTAAACGAGGATGGGTATAGCGCAGTGGAAGAAGCAGTTTACTTACGGGAAGAAGGTCCAACCAACCCGAGAGTCCCCCGAACTAGGGCAGCGATTCGTTAGGATTCGGCCGATATCGAATCACTTGACACTAGAAGAAGCGAATGCCATCGACCTGAAGCATCACTCCTCGTGAGGGAGGCGTGGGAGCGCCCTGGTTATTCTCGTCTGAGAACCTACTATCAAAGATTCTTGGCGTTTGGATAAGGGAGACGATGCAACAGGTTCGAAGGTTCCACCTAAAATCTGAGTGGCAGTATCGGTGTTCGAGAACTCGAAGGGAATATCTAGGGTTGGAGAAGTGACAATATAAGTATAACTTTGCGTTCTCGGGGAGTGGAGTTCCAAGTGTAAAGCTCACTTTCGAATCGTTCTATTCTCCACGCATCCTCACACCATCCATTATGCGTGCCTCTGCAGCTGTCCTCGCTGTCCTCGCGGTTTTCGTCTCGATTGCGGATAGCACGCCTTTGCTAACGCCAAGGAGGGTGTGCGATCCCAAGGCAAGCGGACCACTCCTTCGTTTGCGTCAAGAAGCTGCCATCGCGGATTTCGCACAAATCTTCTTGGTGGAGAAAAACCCTAAGAAGGTATTCGATAAGTACGTTCCAGGGTACGTTCTACACATCTCTATTCGCGTTTTGGTATCTATGGTAGTGTAATAGAGCACTCACCTTCGTCCCCCTAGCGAGTACATTCAACACAACCCCGATGCGCTCTCAGGACGGCAACCAGCTATCGACTTCCTCACAGAGCTCTGGGGAACTCCCAGCATGACATTCACGAACATCAGTGCATGGGCCGGCGAAGGCTTTGGGATGTTGCATTACAGAATGACAGCCCCCTCTGCGGGCATTGATAATGCTCTTATGGACAAGCTGAGATTTCAAGGCACGTGCTTCAATGAGCACTGGGACGTGATACAGAGGATTTATGGGAATGAGACCAATCCCCTAGCGTTCTTCTAGCGGATCGGAGGTGCAGACATGCAGTCATTCAGATTTATATCGACGTTGTGAATCGAATTCAGATATGCGATTTGGCAAGGAATGGATTTGTACGAGACTTCACATTCAATTAATACCTAAGTAGCGTTGGTTAGTAAGGAGAAAAGTGATGTAAATGGACTTTTTACCAGTACTTAGGGTCCTGCAACCGAAAGATAACATGGTGAACGATGAGAAAGTACCAGGACGACGCCAAGAAGGGGCTGTCTGATTTATTCGTGGGAAGAAACACACGTGTCAACTCCCTTGCCGCCAGCCGCCAGCCCCTCTTACAGTGCTTTGCATATCCGTTTGCGCGAACAATTTTTGAATTCGATGTGTGACATGGTCATATCAGTGATCGTTCGGAATGAGCCTAAGGGCACAAGAGGGCCACAGCGAAACACAACCACTGTGCCGAGTCTGCACAACTGTGATGGACGGCTTCTGGGGTCACACGGGATCTATAATGTCAACATCGAAATCGAATTCAAAATTTGCTCGCACAAACGGATATGCAAAGCACTGTAACGTCTGACGCAAATCTGACAGTGTTGAACTAGTCGTTTGGGGTTGCCTTCATCGCAACGAACAATATCCCAGATAGAAATCCTCCAGCAGGCATGGATGCTCCGCATTTGGATAAGCGAGATGATGCAACAAGTTCGTATGTTCAGGCTGAAATCCGAGTGGCAATATCGGTGTTCGAGAACTCAAAGTGGATATCTGGGGTTGGAGAAGTGACATTATATTTAACACAACGGGAGTTTAGGACTTTTCTGGCCAGTTCCATCTGGGATATATTATGTCCAAAGATACAATCTGCCGGCGATGTGACGGGGGTAGTGGATTTTCGAGAGCCTGAATGGAATTAAAACAACTTCTTGCGGACTGATTTTGGAGTTAGACCGACGATGGGATGTTATTAATTTATTCTCCAATCTATGGCAAAATCTAAAAGTAGGCGCCCACGCCACGTGATATACCTGGATCGCTCAAAACCCCTACCTTAAGTATAATGCGTTCTCGGGCAGTGGAGTTCCAAGTGTAAAGCTCACTCTCAAGCCATTCTATCCTCCACCCATCGTCACCCCCCACCATGCGTGTCTTTACGGCTGTCCTCGCTGTTCTCGCGCTTTTCGTCTCGATTGCCGATAGCACGCCTTTGCTAATGCAAAGGGAGGTGTGCGATCCCAAGGCAAGCGGCCCACTCCTTCGTTTGCATCAAGAAGCCGCCATTGTGGATTTCGCACAAATCCTCTTGGTGGAGAAGAATGTTAAGAAGGTATTTGATAAGTATGTTCCAGGGTACGTTCTACACATTTCCATTAGAGTCTTGGTATATGCGGTAGTATAATGGAGCACTCACCTTCCTCCCCATTCACAGCGAATACATTCAACACAACCCCAATACGCTCTCAGGACGGCAACCCATCATTGATGTGCTCACAAAGCTCTGGGGAACTCCCAGCTTGACGTTCACAAACATCAGTGCATGGGCCGGCGAAGGCTTCGGGATGTTGCACTACAGAATGACAGCCCCCTCTGCGGGCATTGATAATGCTCTTATGGACAAGCTGAGATTTCAAGGCACGTGCTTCAATGAGCACTGGGATGTGATACAGAGGATTTATGGGAACGAGACAAATCCCCGAGCATTCTTCTAGGAGATCAGATGTGCAAACATGCAGTCTATCAGATTTATATCGACGTCGTGAATTGAATTCAGATATGCGATTGGACAAGGAATAGATATGTACGAGACTTCACATTCAATTAATATCTAAGTAGCGTTGGTTATACCGGAGCAAACTGATGTAAAAGGACTTCTTACCAGTACTTATGCAATCGAAAGATAAAGGTCAATGCGGTGGACGATGAGAAAGTGGAGGACAACCAGGACGACGCCAAGAAATGGCTCAGTCTGATTTATTTGTGGGAAGAAACACACGTGTCAACCCGCCTGTGACGCGGGGAAGGTGAAGTCGCGGCACACTGGGACACTCAAACAGACTGGTCTAGTTATCGTGTTAAGAGAGATTGTCTACGTACATGAGGGCTACATACTTATATATCTTTTATCTACCTTACTTAAGCTACAACAACATACGGTGACATAGGGAGACATACGTATATGGAAGGAATACATAGGGGTTAGTTTAGGGCCGGCATACGGGGAGTAATCCGCCCTCCTAGAGGTTAGTATAACCTCTAAAAATCAGCGGGTAACTGCTCAGAAAGAAGTTTGCTGATGAAGGCCTCGGTTTCTTCAGGAGTTCCCGAGGGGTGGAAAGGGTCGAACTCCATGTCGTTCTCGAGTTCGCCGTCGCCATCGAAGTCAAATCTAAGTCGCCATCGTTCATTACAACATCATCCGTCTGAGGCGTAGTCGGAGCAAATTCGATAGCTTGCGGCTCTTCAGCCGGCAAGCTGGGCTCGGAAGCGACAGTGAAGCTAGGGGACTAGGGGCTTCATCAGCTTGAGTGAGGGGGATCGGGAACATGATAGGAGGCGGAGCCGGCAAGTCGTGAGGGTGATCGGGGTTGGCTATGCCAGGGACGGTGCTAATGGTGTGCCTGAGATGGGGATTGGTAGTCCTAGCCGACGCTTCGGCAGGCCCAGGAGTAGCTTGCAAGGTAGGTCCGGGATTAACCATAGGAGTGGCGATCAAGTCAGTGGGCGAAGAGACCGTGGCCGAGGGTCGCCCATGGTGCGGCGGTAAGAAAGATTGCGATGGCGAAGAGATCGTCCTCTACCGCGGCCGGCAGAAGGGTGAACAGGGTATGGATTGACCCGCCTCGGAGGAAGAGTGCCTCCGTAGCTTGAAACGCGCGGCGGATCGTTGTGGATGCGACGGCTAGTGTTGGCAGCATTGCGTGCACATTCGAAAGACCTAGGGATGGGCCGGCGAGTGGCCTGCGCAGCCAACAAATGACCAATCATGGTCTAGTATTGCGTGAATAGCTCCCCGATGCGTTGGGGTTGAGCAATACTGTTAAGAATGAACCCAGCGGCGTCGAGAGACGTGTTCCGAGTAACCGGATGTTCCAGTACATCCTCGAAGTGGAAGTCGAGGTGTTTAATGGCGCGATTGGGGGCGAGAGGAAGCTGAGGATTCCCAGCAGCGTCGACCGAAATAAGCTTGGAGTGGCAACCAACCTGGGAGTTGAAGGCGGCTGCGATGTCGGAGTAGCCGAGAGAAGGAGGGGCAGAGCCTGGTGGTAAAAAAGTGTCCTTAAGCACATTGAGCACGAGTCACAGTAGGTTGTGACGTCTCAAGTCATTTCCTTCCACCAGACGTGGTCACATAGGTAATCCAGGGTCTTCTTAGCTCCCAGATGCGCTAAGAGCGTGTGTGCTTCGGCTATTATTAGCTCCCTGCTACTTCTCCGGTCGTGTAGACAGTGCGGGATTGCGAGAACCTTTAGGCCATTGTCTAGTTTCATGTAAATTAGTCCTTCTTTTATTTCGGAGTTCTTGTAGTGCTTCGGGTTTTCTAGCACCACTTTGAAGAATTCACACTCATGATATCTATTTCTGACAATACTCGCGATATCCAGCCCTTCCACACCTATTTTAGTGTTTTCGAGGCTAACTGTCAGACCCGGGTTTGACAGGTTTCCTGATTTGGATGCAGGCGCTTGTTCAGAATGATCTTCTGCAACTTTAGAGCTCGGCTTTGTCCGTGCGGGTATTCTAAGTAATGGTAAGTCTTTCAGGCTATTTACGTGCATTCGCTCCCTCATTCCCATTCCCACCCTCCCTTCGTTCTCTAGGACCGTGAAGAACGAAGTTTCACGTTGCAACCATCCTAGCTGCCCACTCCTTGGTTGTTTCTTGGCGTCCAGCGGAACCTTTTGACGTGCCCCCTTGCTTTTGAATGCGCCATCATCTGCAATCAGGTCATGAGGTGCCCAGAATGAAGTCCTTTCCATTCTAGTAATGTTATAAGCGAAATGTGTCAATTTGGAATGAAGTACTTGCCGCATCGAAGATTTAAACCACCTATCACTGAACTTGGTAAGAAGGAGGTCGAAAAAGTCTTCTGACTCCTTCTGAGCATATAGGCATTTGGGATCGAACTTCTTGGACCTCATACCCCTCTTCAGCCTGGCAGACTTGTCAAGAGCCATAGCAGTGACTAGCATTGCACATTCTTCTTCATCATCCTCCAAGTCAGCAACTAGGAGAGCAGCCAGCTTCTCCAGCTGCCTCAGTGCTCTTTTTCGCTGCTAAAACGCATGGAGCCTTGCTATTCGAACATGTCGAGTCATATAGAGGCTTAAGTGCTGAAATAGACGCGTTAACAAGAGGCTGGAATGTGTTCGTAGTTAAATACATTATAATCTACGATTATCGATAGGGGTGCGTTTAAATGGTACTCTACCGGCCGCTAAACTTGGCATCACTGTGACATGTGTTGCCTTACAATCCGCTCTCACAACCATGGCTGGCGAAATTAAACTGAAATTAAATTAAGAGTCGAGACAATGCCGTAGAAATGAAGCCCCATTCGTCATCTGTGAGGTGTGGGAGCACCCTGGGTTATTCTCGTCTGAGAAGCTACTATCAAAGGAGAGTTATGGATTCTTGGCATTTGGATAAGGGGGACGATGCAATAAGTTCGAATGTTCAGACTGAAATCTGAGTGGCAATATCGGTGTTCGAGAACTCGAAGCGGATATCTGCGGTTGGAGAAGTGACATTACACTTAACACAACGGGAATTTAGGGCTTTTCCGGCCAGTTCCATCTGGGATATATTATGTCCAAAGATACAATCTGCCGGCGATGTGACGGGGGTAGTGGATTTTCGAGAGCCTGAATGGAATTAAAACAACTCCTTGCGGACTGATTTTGGTGTTAGGCCAACGATGGGATGTTATTCTCCAATCTATGGTAAAATCTCAAAGTAGGCGCCCATGCCACATGTAATACCTGGATCGATCAAAACCTTAAGTATAATGCGTTCTCGGGGAGTGGAGTTCGAAGTGTAAAGCTCATTCTCAAGCCGTTCTATCCTCCACCCATCGTCACCCTCCCCCCCCATGCGTATCTTTATGGCTGTCCTTGCTGTCCTCGCGCTTTTCATCTCGATTGCCGATAGCACGCCTTTGCTAATGCAAAGGGAGGTGTGCGATCCCAAGGCAAGCGGCCCACTCCTTCCTTGGTGTCAAGAAGCCGCCATTGTGGATTTCGCACAAATCCTCTTGGTGGAGAAGAATGTTAAGAAGGTATTTGATAAGTATGTTCCAGGGTACGTTCTACACATTTCCATTAGAGTCTTGGTATCTGTGGTAGTGTAATGGAGCACTCACCTTCGTCCCCCTTCACAGCGAATACATTCAACACAACCCCAATACGCTCTCAGGACGGCAACCCACCATCGACGTGCTCACAAAGCTCTGGGGAACTCCCAGCTTGACATTCACGAACATCAGTGCATGGGCTGGCGAAGGCTTCGGGATGTTGCACTACAGAATGACAGCCCCCTCTGCGGGCATTGATAATGCTCTTATGGACAGGCTGAGATTCAAGGGGACGTGCTTCAACGAGCACTGGGATGTGATACAGAGGATTTATGGGAATGAGACCAATCCCCTAGCATTCTTCTAGCAGATCGGAGGTGCAATCTATCAGATTTATATCGACGTTGTGAATCGAATTCAGATGTGCGATCGGACAAGGAATGAACATATTCGATTAATACCTAGCATGTAAACGGACTCAGGCATGGAAGTTGAAGCTCCTGCAGCCGACGGAGATATTAGGGAGTGGGATGGGTCCTATACGCCGTTTCTTTATGGGTAAAAATGACCCTCTTCGACGCCATTATACGAATCATCACTATAGCTATCTGAGACCATGAAGATACGTGGCGATGTATAGGGGTAAATCTTTGCCATCACGGAACCACCGTAGCACGTGATCCAGACCTCCAATCGACTAGAAGTTCGCAGAACTTTTACTTTCTTCGCGTCCCACCAATCTTTCACGTCGTCCTCTTTTTTTACCCGCTGCATAGACGCTCAAAACTTCATAATGTCAGATTCTGATGTTGCTTCCGTGATGGAGGTGGTAGAAACTGTCCTTGAACACTCCAACCTTTGGCCAACGGAACATGGCACTCGCGATCGAATTCGTTGGTTGCTCAAAGAATATACAGTACGTTTTCCATATCTTCTCTAGAATTTTCACGACGAAAAGGGTGCTAAAACACTGTATAGTCCTGGCTCGGTAGAAAGATTCCACCTGACGAAAGATTCGATCGACTTTCACCTCCCGTACGACATCTCTTCGGGGTTTTCCACAGAAACTGGGTGTTTACGACCTCAGCCGAGAGGTACATAACACCAGAGGAACTTGAACTCTCCGTACCTGATCCTTCAAGCCAAGAATTCCATACTCCAAATGAATTCGAGACGTGGTTCAGGGGCCAATCATTGCGACCGGAGGACTTACAGGGAACTCATCAGGGGGCAGCCGGCAAGAGAAAAGGAAGGAAAAGAGAGCACCGGGGCAATCGGAGGAGGGTACCGGAGCTTCATCTGGTGTGGGCAATGCTTTTGGGCACGGAAAAGGATATTCGGTGGCTTGAGTCTCTCTCCGGATGGCGGAACTCCCGGAGTGGAGAACACAGCGGGAAGCTCGGATTCCTTGACAAGATAGTGTGAAAGGGGCTGAAGGAGCAGAAGGAGAAAAGGGGAAAGAAGGATCAGCTCCAGTGAGCGGACAGGTAGCGAAGGAGTACGATGGAAACCTGGACAGCAAATCTTAAACTACAGAATGAAAGCCCCCTCTGCGGGCATAGATAATGCTCTTATGGACAGGCTGAGATTTCAGGGGACGTGCTTCAATGAGCACTGGGACGTAATACAGAAGATTTATGGGAACGAGACAAATCCCCTAGCGTTCTTCTAGCAGATTGGAGGTGGAGACATGCAGACATTCAGATTTATATCGACGTTGTGAATCGAATTCAGATATGCGATTGGGCAATGGATATGTACGAGACTTCACATTCAATCAATACCTAAGTAGCGTTGGTTAGCAAGGAGAAAAGTGATGTAAATGGACTTTTTACCAGTACTTAGGGTCCTGCAACTGAAAGATAACGGTCAACGCGGTGAACGATGAGAAAGCGGAGGACACTCAGTCTGATTTGTTCGTGGGAAGAAACACAAGTGTCACCTCCTTGCCGCCAGCCGCCAGCCCCTCTTAGCGCCTGACGCAAGTCTGGAGGTGTTCAACTAGTCGTTTCTACTTCCTTATTGTTTGGGGTTGCCCTCATCGCAACGAACAATATCCCAGATAGAAATCCTCGAGCAGGCGTAGAACCTCCTGCAGCCGACGGAGATATTAGGGAGTGGGTCCTATACGTGGATTGTATATCGGTAAACATGACCCTCTTCGACACCATTATATGAATTGTCGCTATGAACTATACGCAGGTACAACGATATTCGGCGGTTCGAGTCTATCTCTGGATGGTCACAAGATAGTGTGGAAGGGGCTGGAGGAGCAGAGAGAGGAAAGGGACAGGAGGATCAGTTCCAGTGAGCTGACATGTAGTGAAGGAGGAGCACGATGGAAACCTGGTCAGCGAGTCTTAAAGGACATGCTGGATCCGAGTTTCCAAAGGTGGGGGTTTTGTGCCGCTAGGCCAAACCTCCCGCCGCCGGGACGAGAGGGGAAAGCCAAACAGGGCCAGACCGAGCGCCGTGCTGGAGGGACCATGAGAAGCATCAGAGTGGGAGTGTCTCAAAGAATGCTTCCAGATGCTGGTCCGAGAGCCTAGGCGTCAAGGGCTGCATATTTTGCTTTCCAGACCTAGAGCACGGATGTGCCTGGAGAGGAACATGGAGGAGGGTTTGTCAAAGTTTGATCCTGACCCAGAGAGCTGGGCACCGTGAGAGAAACCAAACACACCAGAAGGCGGAAGAACAGGGAGAGGAGGGTGGGGCAAAGAAAATAGAAGGCTGATGAACAGCCGAGGTGAGCTTCTTGCGATGTGGACGAAGGCAAGAAGCGTCTAGAGACAGAGAAGACGCGCTGCCGCCTGAGATGTCCCTGTGGCAAACATCTCAAAACAGCGCGTCGCGTCTGCGCCAAGATGCGCCCCTGTCCTATCTTGTCCTTGGGTCAGCTGCTCACTCCGCTCCGCTGCGCTGCGCTAACCTCCTACATCGCGCGGAGTGGAGACCGCGGCGGGAAGTTCGGAGTCAGTATCCCGATCAAATGAGCAGCCGGAGCCGTCCAAACGGAAGCGCGTAGTCTCAATTAAGGAGGAGGCATCGGAAGACAGGATCCTGCCTCCCAAAAAGGCTCGGCAAGAGAAGCCTACCTCCCCCAAACCCGGGGCTCCGAAATGGAACCGATGTGTAATGTGCCGCTCCGCCAATATCCCCCGCTCGGGTTGTATGCCCCCCAATCTTCGTTTTTGCGAAAACTGTCGGCGACGCCATGTGGCTTGCAGTAACTTTACCAAGGGGAAGCCGTGGGAGCACCGACGGAAGCCGGAAGGAGATCATCGACCTTCTGCGTCCATTCGCCGCAACCATCGCAGTTCTCGAATTCAGGAAACAGGGGAGGATGCGGAGGACGATGATGATAATGCAACCCTTGTATCTGAATCAACAACAGTAATGGGGCTGCCATCTACTCGCCGATCAGGGCGCACGGCTACAGCTCAAGTTAACGGCAAAGTCGACGCCAGTGGCGATGAAGGGGATTTCCTCTTCGCCCTTGATCCGCCAGCGGTGGCGGCACCATCTACTCGTGACCCTGGACCTAGCACGACATCTCAAAGGCACGGCAATCCCAATGTCACCATCGATCTCTCCGCCTACCTTCAGCCTCCCCACGAGCAAATCTCGGCGAACCTTGAACGATTCCTTACGCTTGACAAGACGGCTCATAAGCTAAAAAAGAAGGAATCCGGGTATGAGGAGCTAGAGGAAGATGTCGAAGAATTTTCAAGCAAGCTGGAGGTGTTGGAGAAAAAGTTGATGGACTTGGTTACAGGAAGCAAAGACGACAGTAACCGACTCCGCGAACTCGAGGAAAAGGTCAAAAGGCTCCAGAGGACGAGTACCGGCCATCAGGGGATACAAGGACAGACTGTTGCGCTTACGACTAGGTTGGAGCAAGTGGAGAAGGATATCGGGAGAATAAGCAAAAAGCTGATCGGGTCGTAGAAGTTGAAGAAATCGCTTCGAACTTACACAACAAGGACATTCAACATCGAGAAGTAAAAGGACAGGTAAACGATCTTTTGAAGAGGGTTCAAGCTCTGGAGAAAGATAATGAAACCTTACAAAAGGGAAAGGAGACGGAGAGGGAGACATGGAAGAAAGAATTTGAGGCTTTGCGACGCGATATGGAGGCAAAGGAGCATAAGGACAGAGAGAACGAAAGCCGCCTCCACACTATCTTCAGTTCGATATCGGTGCTGCAGGCCCTCGCTTCGACTTCACTGAGCCAGATGAACAGTATTCCGTTGCCTCCACGAGGTCCGCTTTACGAACAGCTTCGGGTGGATCCTGACGCCCAGATAATGTTATCTTCTTCTAGCCTTCAGAACCTGCAACAGGCGCAACGGGTCCATCATTCACATCTTCATCCTCTTCCATGGAAGCACCAAAATCCTGCTCAGCGAACCATGCTAGAAGAGATTCAGCTCATTACTTCTCGCCCCCAACTCAACGCGAGCCAGCTTCGCGTTGCACAATCAACGCTCAATCCCCGAAGCCATCCCACTATTCCTTCGACCCAGCAGCAACCGAGCCCCTCCAGTCAGACGCACAATCAACATCAAGTCAACAATCCTAACCTACTTCTCCAACACGTCGTCACCCAGTCAAATAGTATCGACCAAGCGAATCGCTTTCAAGCCCCCAGCCTTCAAACCAGCCCCACAACAGCACAAATGTGAAAGTAAAAACGGAGCCCGGAGCGCAAGGAGGAAATGCCCTCCGACCTCCCCAACCTATCGTCGCCCGGTCTAATCTCAATCGAATAAAGTGTCCTTATAATCCCCCGTGCCCGAACCACAGGAATCCCAGAGCAGCTAGTCAAAAGCCTGATCTATCTACCTTCAATAATTCTTACCAAGGTCAAGCCACCGTCGTCACGTCGCGTCTGGATGAGTCGAACCGTCCTCCGACCCAGCGACACCAGGAATACCCTCAACCGTGATCGAAATGCTCATTCGGTGGCGATAAGGGAATTGAGTATGTATATCGTTGTATGGCAGCGAGGGTGGGAACGAGTAGATTCACGTTGGCGAATTACGAGTACATACTGGCGACTCAATCTATACAAAGTTATGCCTTTGATCACAGATTACATTAGGGTCAAGTCTACAGTTTATTGAGCCGATCAAGGGCGTACAAATCAACTCTGGTTCTACATACTATGTGGTACTTTGTAAGTAACTCTAATGAGCCATGAAGCCATCTGCCTCCATGACACACTCCTTCAAATCCCTTGAGCCAAGCCACGAGCCTTCAAGGCTCCCCAATTCCTTATATTCTAACACTGAGCGATACATGGGAATACTCGCCTACGAAGCCGTAACCAGAGCAGAATCATAAAGCTCTTCATCCCTTAAATTCACAGGATCGTCAAACCAGCGCTTGGGGTATTCACGATAGATCATGTCCTGTATCGTAGCCTCCGGAAGTGGCTGAAGGTCCACTCCTCTTCGGCGCAGACCATCCTGTGGAGCCTTAATCTTGTGTTGGAGGGACCGGGGTGCCGGTATATAGACTTTGATCTGGTTGACTGGGGCACTCATCCCGTCCAGCTTCACCGACCAGTCTGCCAATAAATACAACGTATCCGTATCGGAGATGCACCGCCTACAAACGATTTCCTGGACGCTGAGATCTGCTAGCGATACATCGTCGAAGGAGGGGACGGAAGGGGCCGGCGGCGAGATGATATACCGATAGAGATGTCGAAGATCTGGCATAAACAATCGGACAGGGGTCCTAATCCTGGTCAACAGCTCCAGCGCTCCTCGGGGCGAGTCTTGGGGGAAGGTGGCATGTGAGAGATCGAGGGTTAGCCATCTATCGCCTGCGGGTTGTCCTCCCCCTATAAACCGCACAAACTGACTCGCAATACGGTCACTGATACCCAGGTTCTGCCCCCGGATCGCACAGAAGAGGAGGGAAGGGAAGGTTAAATAGGAGAAGATAGTCGTATCCATACGTCCAGAATGGACGAGCCTCTTCACTCCGTCATGCACGTATGATTTTACCATGACTCGGGGGTCTTCCTGCACCACACTCATGCATGAACACTTCCTCAGGACGAGGTTTTCGAGCTGCTTGGACGCGAGTACAGGGGTAGCGAGGGTGTGAATAGGAGTGTGCATATTGCGAAGAGAGAGGTAGCGGATATAGCGGTGGCCGAATATGACGGTGGGGCCAGACAAAGTATCAGAGAATAGAGATAAGCTCTCTACGGTGGGGAAGCGCACACTGAGGGGGGACGGTGACGAAGTCCGCCCAATGTAGTTGGCAGCGCGCGCGAGGTGGGTCGGGTAGCTTAAAAACAGGCTTTTAACTGTCTTCAGCGTCACCTGAGAGAACAGAAGAGCTTCCATCGCGGTGTCGCTGATGAGGATGTTAGCGCCCAGGGATAGGGTCGATATGTTGCGCTTGCAGCCCGCGACGTAGGATAGAACCGCCATGGTATCCGTATCGTGGTCTTCTGAGTCTGCGAAAGGATGAGTGTTGTAGAAGCTGAGTGTGATCGGCCGACTCTCAGCTCTCGAAATCCACGAATCAACCATCGAACCGAAGCTCGACCCACTCCATTCTGCCAAATCAACCTCCAGGCCCGTCCATAAATCCGAGCTCGACAATGCGGTGTGTCTCCAAGTCACACAAACTGCCTGTAGAGCCGCAAATATCTTGCGCTCTTCGACCCCAAACGCCTTTGTCCCCTCCCCGGTAGCAAAGTACATGATCAACGCGATCAGTTCCGAGGGCAATCGACGGGCAGGCGACATGAGTGATGCGAAACGACCTTGTTCGCGTTGAATTTTGCTTCGTTGCTGTTGGAGAGTCATGATTTGGCGGTCAATAGAAGTCAGCGATTGAGAGAGATGGTCGAGATGGCGACCCAAAACTGGAGTGAGCTCCTCCGGGAGAGGCTCGTTCGTCAGTGTGAATGGGAGTAGACGAGCAGTCTGCGAATCATCCATAGTTATCGAAATGAAGCGTAAGCTTTCAGCAAGAGGTGGAATAAGGAGAAAAGGCATGAGTGGCCACACGCACACGCAGCACGCGTGTGACGGGCACTCCCACTTTTGGAAATTCGCCCCTTTTTCCTGTGTTTGTTTTTCATTTGCCTGATGGCTTACCTGTGTTAGATTGACAAGGTTCCGCGTGCAATCGGTTTCTATACCAGCGATTGACTCCGCATTTTCTTATGTCGAATCAATGCGAAGCTACTCGCAGGAATTAGGTCCTGTTTTTTTGTGCTGGAATACGTTCATTCAGGTGTGCCCGACATCGAACGGTAGATTACTTATATCGTACTTCTCTTTATCTATGCAATAATTCACGTCAACCTTTAACTTTTTGTTCCTGGGTCACTAGGGTGCGTCTTAATTAGATCCTTTATTCTCTCTCTTCCCTCTTATCCTCATAATAACCACGAAAATAACAGAACATCATTTGACAAGATTTAACCTATGACCAGTCCTCGAAAGCAACTCCATCAGCCTCCCCCTCCTCCAAGTTAACAGGATCATCAAACCATCGTTTTGGATATTCACGATAAATCATGTTTTGAGCGGTAACTTCCGGGATACACTCGACCTCTATCCCTCCTCGGTTCAGGGTGCTATAGGGTTGCGTCTGAATAATCCCCTGTCGAAGAGACCAAGGACCTGGTATATAGACTTTGAGCTTGTCGGTCTCCTCCCTCGTCCTATCAAGACTAGAGAGTGCTGCTGACCAATCTGACAACAATTCCGTGGTATCCGTATCAGGCACGGAACGCCTGCACACAACTTGCTGAACGTTCAAGTTTGCTAACGATAGTGAATCAGGCTGGTGGGTGGCACTTCGCGAGGAGCCAGAAGTGAGCGGAGGTGAGATGAGATACCAGGAGAGATGCTGGATGTCTGGCAAGAAAAGATGGTATGGGATCATAATCTTGGACAGGAGCTCCAACGCCCCTCTTGGCGAGTTCGGGTGGAACGTCGAATGCGAGAGATCGATTGTCAGCTTTCCTCGCCCGACGACAGAACCTGAATCTCCTGCTGCTATGAACTGCGCAAACCCTGTGGCAACCGGTTCGTCAACGAACAGCTCCTGCTCTCTAATAGAGGCGAACTCGAGAGAGGGAAAAGTGAACGAGTAGAGAATCCATATCTCCGGATGCCCGCAGACGATCAATCTCTTCACTCCTTTGTGAACAGCGGGGTACTCGGGAGCCATCGAGTCCGAAGTCGTGAAGCAATCCCTTAGTACGAGGTCTTCCAGCGCATCCAGCCCCTTTATAAGCCTAATAAAGGACGAAGCGGGTAGGAGAACACTCCGAAGGGAGAGATGCCGAAGAGAGGAATGGGCGAAATGGGTGAGGGTAGGCGAGCGTACGATATCAGAGAAGAGAGTGAAGCCTTCCAGGGCAGGGAAGCGTATATCGAGTGGGTGTCCTATCGGAAGCTCTAGGACCGTCGGATGTGTCGGGTAGTTCCAGAATATATGCTTGACGTTCTTAAACTGGCCATACTCGTATATGAGTGCTTGTATGACGTTGTCGTTTGTGAAGAGACCAGCGCCAAGGCATAAACTCGATATCTCGTGCTCGCAGCGTGTTGCGTAGGATATGACGGCCATGGTATCTGCCTCTGCAGCTTCCGTACTTGCATAGGGTTTGTTACTATGGAAGCTGAGCGTAACCGGCCGACTACCAGCCCTCGAGATCCACCCATCCACCAGCGGGACGAAACTTGACGTAGTAGGCTCGCTGCTGTCAGGTAGGTCTCCCAAATCGACCTCAAGACTTGTCCACAACTCGGGGGTCGACAACGCTGTCCTTCTCCAAGCTGAACACACAGACTGAAGACTCCTGAATATCCCCCGCTCCTCACCCCCAAACGGCCTCGTCCCCTCCCCAGTTGCAAAGTACATAATCGATGCTATCAGCTCTGGAGGGAGCTGACGTGCCAATGACTTGAGGGCCGTGTAACGCTCCTTCTGGTTCTGAGTTTCGTCGCGTTTCTGTTGCAGGAGATAGATCTGGTGGTCGAGAGCTGAGATCGATTGCGAAAGGTGGGTCAGGTGGCGGTTAAGAGCCGGGACAAGATCGTCGGGGAGAGGTTCATTCGTCAGTGTGAATGGAATAAGTCGTGGGTCGAGTGTCCTTGTCGAGGCATCATTCATGGTGGTAAGCGTTTGGGATGCGACGCGACGAGATGGATGGATGAAAGCTTAAATAGAATTAAGAGGCCATAGACAGTCAGCATCAGTCAGCGATCTGGACCCGAGTGGTGCTGACCTCAGTGACACTCCGCATAGGCGTCTGTCTGCCACATTCAAAGGGCAAGCGATTGCGCGCCTTATACACTACTCCGATACTTGCAAAAATAAAGGGTCCTGGAGAAAAATGGGACTGCCAACGGCTGCTATCGGGTGGTGAGTTGAATGGGGAACCGGGAGTGTTGCGTCACGCGTTACGCGCAACGCGTTTGATGGGGTCGCAATAGGGGTAAATATAATCGACAATCGCGTTGGAGGTTCGGGTGCATAGTGAAGAGACAAAAGGAAAAGAACAATGACTTTTGAGTGTAAGCCAAAGGACTTTGGCTGAATAGGAGAAAGTCTTGGACCATATAAACTAAATCGTATTGATTCCCTTATATACGACCATCCCAGTCGGCTTGTAAGTCGCGTCGGGAGATATTCTTCTGCGTATGGGTGCTGGAAGGGCCTGCATGTATTCATATGAGCTTAGTGTGCAGTGAGTCACGTTATGTAGTTCCCTGCAAGCTGTAATCTGTGAAAGTCCAGTGTACTCACCTTTGTCTCCTACGAGTCGAGGACCGTGTTGACTGCAATTTAACCATAGATTCTACCAGCCCCGAGCCAGGAATTTATCATCTGCAATGAATTTGCTGGGGCTTTCATGCTTCTTCTATATTCTATATTCTCTCACTACCCTCCAGACATTAATTGTAACCGCGGGTCTCGGGGTCCAAACTCAAGCCCCCAACTAAAGTTTCCCATGCCTACTATGCGTGACGCGAAATGCCCCTGACCAGCCGCCTTCCTTTCCCCACGACCGCAAAACGCCAAAACAGTCCAACGTCGACCAGTTTTCGTGTTTTTTTCTACCCTCGACCTCGGAATATTGTCTCGAGAAAAGGCGGGTCTCATAAAATCAGCGCTGATTTATATATGGACGCGAAAAACCCCAAGGCGGGTTCGACCGAGTCCACACCAGGCATGTAACGCCACACCAGTCTCATCCAGGGATAAAACCTGATCCATCCTCATCGTTCCTATATTTAGCGTCTAAGAATTAAAACGCGTTATGGAAAACACAAGGTAAAACTGGCGGGCCTACCTCACACGAAAAAGGCCTCGCCAAAGCTATCGCGACGGCCGCCCACGCCAAACCGAAAATCAAGTGCGTCCATGCCTCGCACGAGGTGATGTTGACCTCCATCGCCTCGTCCAAGTTGCGTGGGCCCTCGCATCGCACGATATTTCGCAAATGGCCGCGATACGAGGCACCGCCTAAGCCTAGCCCCGCCTCCGCCGGCAAGATGGTGGGGAACAACCAAGAGTTCTGGGGCGAGACGCTGTTTGATTTTTATAGGGTGAACCGGATCCCTGGCCAGAACGCGTTAAGGACTATGACGACGGGGAGCAGGCTGTATAGGTGGATGTGGTGGACTATATATGTAGCCATTCTCGAACCCTCGTCCTCCGAAACTGCAACACCGACTGCCTCTCCATCGTCTCCCAAAAACGCTTGTCGTGCACGATCCTTGGGGGCTCTTGGATGCCAAATCAGAGCGCGCCTGGGAGTTTAGGTCCCAAGCACTCAAAGATCCCGGAGCGTTTGAATGGCCCAGTTCCTGGGATCTCATTGACGGGACTGCCGAGCCCATTGAGAAAAAAGCTATGTACGATATAACGCATACATATACCCTCCAACTCTCCGAGGCGGGACAAGCCAAGGTAAAAGCCGAGCTCGAGGACTTGGAATGCAGGAAGCAGACGTTTTGGGTGGCGCTTGGTCCGTTTGATGCATTTACCAAGGTTCGTTCTTCTGTTCTCTTTTAAGCATGGAAAATGACGCTAAGCGAGATTAAATGCCAAGGTGAACGATGTTGCAAAGGGAAAGAGGGAGGGATGGGTGAATATGAAATTTGTCCGCCTTTTTGTCCGTGCTGGAGGTCGTGCCGCGGGCGTTTTGTTTGATTCGTTTGATGTTGATCCGCCGGGAGAACGTGCAGAGGATTTGGTTAACCGTAACGAGAGTTTGAGGTCGGGTGAGAAGAGGAAGACGAGGGCATGGGTGTGGCCGAAAACTGGCCTGCCTCCTTACGTTGCTCGCCCTGACGTGTCCCGTTCTTCCAAGGAAGACGATCTGTCTCAAGATCATAGGGGCGTTGCCAAAGATGCACCTAACCAAGACAAACAAGGAGCGAAGGAGGGAGACAAGGGAGAAGATGGGAAGGAGGAAAACGGAGATACGGTGCATCTGTATATCTCGCCCACGTCCTATCTTGGCTCTGGCCACCACTCGGTATTATACTCTGCTGAGCTGGCACTGCCAAGGAGTCTGGTGTTTGATGAAATCTTGAGAGAGTGGACGGATCCGGGGAGCAGTGTGTACCCCAAAATCAGAGATCCGTGGACTCGGATCCTTTTGTCTTTGCTCTTTCAAATGTAGCGACGATGTGTTGATGGGGAGCATCCATAGATGAAGAAGACAGATGAAGAGGAGCTTAGAGGAGATGTGCAGTGGGTGCACAGGGAGCTCGGGTTCCCAGAAACGCTTGAGGAGGTGGTGGAGAGTCAAGAGGAGTGGGTTCTTTGTTGTGAGTGTGCGTGAAAAGGTTAAGGAGGTTCTCAGTAAGGAAGGGGAGGTTAAAGGTGTTCAGTGTGAGGGCACAGAGAACCAGGACAAGACAAAAGTGAAACGGAGATAGGATACGGGTGGTACGAACGTTTCGTCAACCCTGGGCGCGAGGCGGTGGGGATGTTGGGCACACCAGAGCTGTTTATGGATAACGTGGAGAAACCGGAGCATACTGAGACTGGGGAGCCGATGGTTACGGCGTATGTGCTTGATCCGGGGAAGCCAAAGCGTGAGTGGGCGGAGTATAGGGGTCCTGTGAAGGTTGTTGAGATGGGTGTGGAGTGGCAGAGAGTTGGGAGCCCACGTTGTACGCATGTTGAGTGGGTGAGGGATGAGAGGCGAAGGCGAGCTCAAGGTGAGGGGAAGGGGAAGGAGACGGCCAGCTTAACATTTGCGAAAGGAGGGGATGGAACTGTGAAAGGAGAAGGAGAACACCCGAGTATAGTCCGACTCAAAGTCACAGCAAAACTATCACACCAACACGACCTGCACCTCGCCGATGAAGCGGAGAACTACCAGAAATTCCCACCCCACTTTTTCGAGCGGTGGAATGGGTACAATATCGTACCCCTGCTGCATGATCCTGTACTGTGTGGTGCGGTTGTGCTGCAGTTTCATGGGTATTATGTGCCTGAGAGTGAGGCTGGGAGGAGGGCTAGAAAAAAGGAAAAGGAAAAGGCTGAAAGAATGGGAAAATGAAAAGGAAAGGAAAAGGAAGAGGAGGGTAGTTTGATGCTTGAAGAGTTGCAAGCACTGGCAAGGTATCGGAGGGAGAGGATGTGGATGGGAGATTGGTTCTATTGGCCTTCAAGCTATAAGAGTCCGATTTTGTTGCTTGAGGATTGTGGAACCCAGGTTGAGGTTGGAGAGTTGAGTTTTGATGATCAGTGAGGCTGTTTCTTTTGGTATATTTTACATCTTTTTATGTTTTCTAACACCTCCTATGTTCTCTAACCGCCGTTTTCTCGATATGTTCGACTTGGGCTCTATGATTGGTCGTCGATCACCGGTAACCTGCTCTCCCAATCTCGGTATGCTCGAACATATGCATACGGCCTCGCCTATAGCCAAGAATGTGCTTCACTCTTCTACTGGTTGCATAATGAAAAGTGGTTGCACGAGTCGCTGTACAACCGAAACGTGCTCATGCAAGAAGAGGAGGTGCTGGACTATTTAGCCGTCGATGGTGATTTAGTTGGGGAGGCGAAGGTAGAGGATGGCGTTGACGATGATAAGACGCCAGTGACGAAAAACGTCAACATAAATGTGAGACGGACATTCGGAATTATTGATTTAGGGTGGAGCTTTGTGCTTGATCCGTGTTGTGGTAAAGCTGAGAACGACAAGCTTGTTGGGGAAGAGGATGAGATGGTGAATGAGCTGTTTAGGGTTGGGAAGTATGAGAAGGGGAGGATGGGTGGGAAGGCTGTTAGAGTTGGGAATCTGGATGGTGTGGTTTTGAAGAGGGTTGCGCTTGGTCAGCTGGAGTTGTGAGAGTTTGGGTTGTTTTTTAGGTTTAGTACCTTGGGGTGCGTAAAGATTATGAAAGTTCTTGGGGTGAGAAAAAGGATGGTTTAGGATGAGACGGAATTGTCTTTGATTACTGGTGATCATGATGACTCGGAATGAATGATGAACATTTGTCCCTCCTATTATGTGCCTCAATTGCTTGGATATCGGGATATCCATTGAGGCTTTGTGTGCTTAGACATGGGTGTTCGGATTCCAGATTCCAGAGCCCGTTTGCGTCCTGGTTCCTTGGAGCGCAAGGAAAGCGGACTAGGAACTCGCCGGTGCCATCTCTCGTGTCTTGTAGGTGTTCACAGGAGCGTACATCGGAGGCCCGCCTGCCTCAGTGAGCGCAGACACTCGAAGCGAAGTACTTGGCTGACCCGAGACAAACGCTGTTTTGAACTTTTGAGCTGTTTGTCACCAGGGGGCATCCGACTCTCATGCCAGGCGACCTGAGCGCCGTCTTCTCTTAGACGCTGCTTTCCCCATGCACAGCACATATCGTGCTCTAGCGGGTCAGCACATCACATTGGGAAGCGGTTCTCTTTGAGAGATAATTCTCTCAACTCTGATGCTCCTCCCGAGTCATGGTTCCGGATCCTCCACGACCGCACTCGGTTCTGGCTTCTGTTTGGGATTCGGAAACTCGGACCCAAGTTAAGTACCATGTCGTTGTTTCCTTTTTTTTTTTCGAGACGCGATGGGCGTGACCAGATTTCCATTGTGTGCTCTCTCATGTTTTTAGATTTTTAGATTTATCTCTGTACATGCCATCTGCTTGCAGGACTTGTCCCCCCGCCCCCTCTTTTCCCTTTTCCCTTTTTCCTTCTCTTTGCCGCGGCGCTTCTTTAGAGCCTGCCATCAATGCGGCTAAGCACAGCGTGACTGGACTACGTCACACCGTAGCCACTCTCGTTCTGCAGCCCCAAGTCGAAATGAGCCCCTAACTGAGCAAATCTCCCATGCACGGTCCAACGCCACGTGCCCTGTGTCGCTCCTTTCTCGGAAATCCCAGAAGCCTGTTGTTGTTTCGAAGAAACACTGAGAGGGTTAAGCGTTGTAGTCAATAGTCACAGTTCCAGTATGAGCGAATCTAAAGGTACATCCGTCGCTGCCAACTCGTTCCCGTTGATCGATACGAGCCTCCTTACAGTTTGCACGAATCTATGGAAAGAACAAGGCAAGACTGGTGGACCCGTCTCGTCTGCCCAGTCGTTGGAAGAAGCCATCACCTCCACACGGCCCAACCCCACCTACATCCCCGTCTCACGTGAAAACATCCTATACTCCATCGCCTCCTCGCCCTTCCACGGCCCCGCCCGCCGCACCATCTTCCGCGAATGGCCACGCCACCAAACCTCCTCCCTCCAAACCGGCACCATGTTCCCGCACACTGACAATGACAAGACGCGCTGGATCCTCCCCGAGAACAGCGTCGCTGGCAAGATGGCGGGGAACAACCATCAGCTGTGGGGTGAAAGCTTGTTTGATTTTTATAGAGTCGTTCGGGTTCCGGGGTGCGAGAACTGGATGAGTACGACGACGGGGAGCAAGATGTTTAGGTGGATGACGTTGTATGGTGTTAAAGAGGATTTGGAGGTTTGTGAGGACCAGATGGAGTGGGCGAGGGAGGTGGAGGGTGAGCCGAGGATTGTGTGGCCATTGGATGTGAGAGGGAGGGTGGTGGACTGGGAGAAGGAGGTGGGGTGGGGTGAGCGTGATGTCAAGGTGCGTCTTTTCTTTTCTTTTCTTTTCGATAGTATAGCTGACCTGCCGTATAGCCGTTCTCAAACCCACGCCCGCCAAAACTGCAACACCGGCTGCCTTTGCACCGGCTCCCAAAGACACTGGTGGTCCACGATCCATGGGAGCTGCTCGATGCAGATACGGATCGCTCGAGGAGGCTGAGATACGAAGCTGCTGATAATCCAAGTGCGTACGAGTGGCCCACCGAGGTTCAAGGTCAAGTCGGGGAAGACGCAATGTCCGTTGACAAGAAGAACGATATCACACATACGTATACCCTCAAACTCTCTGAAGCGGGTCAGAAAAAGGTCCAGGAAGAGCTCGACGATCTCGCGAACAAACGCGAGGCGTTTTGCAAGTTGGTTGAAGAGTTTGATGAGGGTGTCGAAGTGAGGAGCTTTATTCTATTTCTATTCTCATACGAACACAACACTAATTTTTGGACAAGGCGAACTACACAGATATGAATACCCTGCGCGCTTTCATCCGTGCTACGGGTGGAGTGACGGGCATTCTCTTTAACCCGTTCGACGTGGGGAACCCAGAGGCTACGCATGGAGACTACTACCAACATGACCTTTTGAAAAAGAAGGACGCGTTGCTTTGGGGCGGTGCGAAGAAGAGCGCGAGTACGAGGACGAGTGCGTGGGTTTGGGCGAAAGTCGGTGTGCCGCCTTGGCTTGAGTCGAAGTCGAAGGCGCGTTCTCAGTCTGGGTCTGGATCTGATTCGCCTTCGGCTATGGACGTCGACAAGCCCAATTTCCATCCCAATCCCAACGCCAACGCCACCTCCAAGTCAAAGCCAAAGTCTAGCCTCAAAGACAAAGACAAAGACGAGCAGACGGCGCACCTCTACATCTCACCCACATCTTACCTCGGCTCTGGGAACCACTCGGTTGTCTACTCTGCAGAGTTGGCTGTACCAAGGAGTTTGGTGTTTGATCAGACGTTGGTGGAGTGGCGGGATCCGTCGAGTGGGGTGTATCCGAATATAAGGGATCCGTGGTCTGAGCATGTTGTGAGTCTTTGGCTTTTTCTCTGTTTCTGTTTCTCTTGCATCGTGGTCTCTCTCTCCCTCTCTTCTATTGTGGTTGTGGAAGAGATACAAAAGCTAATCGATTATCATGGGTACTTGGATAGGCGAAGAAGGAACGTGAAGAGGAAGAGGAAGAGGGGAGGAACGGGAACGGGAAAAAGAAAGAGAAAGCGAGGTGGGAAGAGAGAAGCTTGGGCTTCCCAAAGACGCTTGAGGAGCTCGTGGAGAGCGGGGATGAGTGGGTTGTGTGTCCTGAATGTGTGAGGGAGAGGGTTAGGGAGTTGTTGGGTCGTGCGAGTGAGCGTGCGAGTGAGAGTGAGGAGCGTGGTGGTGAAGGCGACGTTAAAGGCAAGGGTAGTAAGGAACGGGAGAGAGAAGAGAAGAAACACGGACGGTACGAACGGTTCGACGAACCGGGTCGAGGCCCCATTTCGAGTCTTGGCATACCCGACCTTGTCATGGGGACCGTCGATAGTCTTGATTCGACCGAGGATCTTGCTGCGTCTGCGGATAAGGCGAGGGCTGTTGCTGCTGCTGTTGCTGCGAAAGCGAGTGCGAATCCAAAAGGAAAATCCAAAGAAGAAAGAGAAAGAGAAAGAGAAAGAGATGGACCAGGATCAGGACCAGGAGAAGACCCCACGCCGGTGTACATCCTTGATAAAGGCAAAGAAAGCAAAACGTGGGTCGAGTATCGAGGTCCGGTGCGTGTGGTGGACTGCTCGGGTGTGATGGCATGGCAGAATGTGGTGCAGCCTGGTCATGGTCCGGGGTGTGTGCATGTCGAGTGGGTCAGGTGTGTATATCATATCATCTTTGCGTTTTTTTTTTCTTTTTTTTTTTTNNTTTTTTTTTTTTTTTTTTGCTTTTCGCTTTAAGATCTTCCTTTTTTGTTTGTTTTTATATCCCGTTACTTTCATATCCTGTTACTTTCATATCCTGCTACTTTTACACAACTTCGTCTCTGAATTTTGATATGGAAACGCTGAACTGATAACCTTTTGCTAGGTATGAGAGGTACAAACGTGGTGCGGGTGCAGAGACCAGTAGCAAGTATGGACGGGTTGTGGGGAGGGATGACTCGGAGGTGAGGGGGATGGAGAGGGTTGTGCAAGTCTTTTCGTTTGACTCCCTTGCCGATTCTCCTACCGATAAAAAGGAGGAGGATGTCATGATGAACTCGGACGACACGACGAAACAAAACGTCAAGGTCAAAGCTAAAGTCGACCATCCCGACGACGAAACCTCGCCCAAAACCAAACAAGACCCGGCGCAAATGACGGAAAACTACGTCCGGCTCCGACTCACAGCCAAACTCTCGCACGAGCACGACCCACACCTCGCACGCGAAGCGGGCAACTATGAGAGTTTCCCACCGTTCTTTTTTGAGCGGTGGAGTGGGTACAATGTGGTTCTGCCGTTGCATGATCCTGTACCGTGTGGGGCGGTTGTGCCGGGNNGTTTTATGGGTATTATGTGCCTGATGCCGCGGCGAGTCGGGGTGGTGGGGTGAAAGAGAAGGAGAAGGAGAAGGACGGGAGTGGAGGGAAAGAGGAGGACGGAGATGAGAGTGAGAGTGAGAGTGAGAGTGAGAAATACAGGAGCCCGATTTTGTTGCTCGAGGATTGTGGAACCCAAGTTCGGGCGCGGGATTTAGGGCGGGATTTAGGGTGGGATGATCGGTGAGCATCTTCTTTTTCTTTCTTTTTGTGTGCGTGTTTTGTGTGCGTGTTTTTGTGAGGTGAGGGCTGATGGACGACTCGGTTCGTCGTTTTTTTTGTGGTGTGTTTTATGGTTATGGTGTGTTTTTCGATGCTGGGTGGGATGGTGCCGGTGAACGTTGACTCGGCTCGTCTTGTCTTGTGCTCAACGCTCCTACTCCTCGACTCGACTCGAACTATGGGACGTCTCAACGCCGGCAACGACTTCTCGCTTCGCCTTTTCTCCTCCGATTTTTTGGGTCTCTTCGTGTGCTGATGAACGTGCTTTTTCTTGACGCTCGAACTCGCGCTATGATGTGATCTATTGGAACGCCGAACCCCTTCGCCTCTCTCTCTTTGGCCGAATGTTGGAATTTCTGAACTCGGTTTGCTTGAACGCGGACTCTTTTGTGTGTGGATCGATATCGATCGAACCGTGGACTTGTGGTTCTCCTTTCTCCGCGAACCTCGAACTCGTCTCCGTCTACCGTCTAATTCTCTCGTCGACCCTCGGGACACATTGGCGTTCGGTTCCCCAATACACGGGAAAAAAAATTTGACTTTGACTTTTGCGATATATCTAACTAAATCTCTTCATCGAACCCCCTCAACACTTTGGACTCGCACAAAAAAAAACAAAAAACAGCCAAGAATGCGCATCGCTGTTCTTCCGGATGCATGCTGAGGACTGGATGCACGACTCTCCCTATGAACGGAACGTGCTTGTGCAAGAAGAGGAGGTACCAGAATCGTTGGCTATCGATTCAGATCTGTACCGCGAAGTCGAGGTTGAGGTTGAGGTTTCTGGTTTAAGCGGGGGTAACGATAAGGGTAAGGGTAAAGAGACGGGTGATTATACCCAGACCCAGACCCAGACCAAGGGCGAGGGAACTAGAGCTGGATCTGGAAACGGAAATGGAGCGAAGAAGACGGTGACGACAAAGAGGATAAGACGCACGTTCCGACTGATTGATTTTGGGAGAAGTTACAAGGTTGATCCGGAGAAGTGGAGCGAGGGAGAGATTTCGACGGAGGGGAGCAGGGTTAGTGAGATTTTTGGGGTGGTGTTGTTTGAGAGAGGGTGGAGTAAGCGTGAGGAGTAGGTGTAGAAGGGTGTTTTGTTTTTCTTTTATTTTTGGGAGTGGGGGGTAGGATGGTGTAGGAGAAGGTGCAGTAGGAGGGGTGAGTACTGGGAAAGAGGGAGTTGAGGAGACTCTTTTGGTGTCCGTTACAAATCAAGTGTGTGTGAGCGAGACGAATAAAGATGAAGTTAGTGTATTTGTATATTGTGTACATTGTGAATCGGGACATGTATTTGAATGGGATATGGTGTTGAGGATGAAATGAACGCCCGAGCTGTGGCATCGTTTTAAGAGTGGTTGTGTTGCGTGGTACGGTCGATTCGTGGATAACCTCAGAGGTATTTGATTCGAAATTCAAGGATCAAATCAGGCCAGGGAGTCAGATTATAAGTGAGTGAGTTGTTGAGCAAAGAACTAGAGCTCAGAGTCGTCGTCGGAAACGTCCCTGCTATCGCATCGCGAGAGGGTAGGCACAGACAAAACCTTTGTGCTTGAAGTTTACAAGTTAGCAAGTGTATCGTCGACGATTTGGCGACCAGTGACCTATGTAAATCGTGTGTGTTGGTTCTCCCTTGTGTTATATGCATAATACCATTGCGGGGAGAGCAGGAGGAAACCCGTCCCGGCACGAGTCCAAGTTCAGCAGGTGAATGTAACTCAGCACAGGTACGTATTCACTACTACTAACGACTCATCAAGCTTACCTCTGAATCCAATCTTGTCCCATTGTCGCAGTCATGACCATCTTATTCTACGTGCAAGTTGCGCCTTCTCGTGGGTACGCGAGAAAATTTGTCTTCCGACGTTTCCGTTTCGAGTTTTAAACGTTGCCTTTGATCCAAGCACGTACATAATAGGAGTATTCACCGGTAACTGGAGACTATTCGGTCTCATCCTAGGCCATTTCTAAGATAGGTATCTCACCTATCGATCAGAAGATAGGAGAGATGCCAATTTTCTTGCCTCTCGCCTCCAGGTCGAGTCCCCTCTTCGAGCTCTAGGCAAACACAGAGCTCGTCTCTTCTCGCCAAATTTTACCCGTCCTCGACCCACATACACGAAGTATCCAACAATAATACTTACCGTGCATAACGCGTCACCCATCTCATTCTCATCGGCTTCGTTGATCAAAAGTTATCATGGATAGGCGTACAATTTAAACTTCATACCCTTTACACAGACTCGTCACAAATCGACAAAAGGTTAAAACACCGCCACGCCCTCCATCTCGTTCTCAAAACCCCGTCTCAAGCCCAAACCTCTTCAAAATCACCCCACCCCCAACGCCAGCACCCACACCCATCCCACGCATCCCAGCCTTCTCACACTTCCCAACCTCAAACAGCTCACTCACATTCTTCTCCTCATCTTGAACATACTCGTCCCTCACATCTTCAAGAGGCACAAAACTCCGCCCAAAATCGATCAGTCGGAAGGTGCGCCGCATCTTGACGTTTTTCGTCACCGTCTTCGTCTTCGTCTTCTTGCAGTTGGTTTCCGCCTTTTCCTTTTCTTTGCTCCCATTCACATTCAATCCATCTCCACCGGGCCCGTCCTCATTGTCAACTTCAATTTTCACCTCCCGCACCAAGTCGCCGTCAACCGCTAAATGGTCGGGTACCTCCTCTTCTTGCACGAGCACATTTCGGGCGTACGGCGAATTGTGCAACCATTTCTCGCCATGCATCCTGAAGAAGAGCGAGGCGCATTCTTGGCTATGTTCAGAACGTCAAGCGTAACGAGTTGCCGGTGATTGCAGCGACCAAGTCGAACGTATCAAGAAAAGACCGGGCCGAGTCGAACATACCCAGAACGGCGTCAACAAATGGATAAGAAGCCATAGAGAATAGAGGAGAACATTAGACATCATATATCCCCCCACCAAAAAAGACTCAACACACTCACCGATCATCTATGCTCAACTCTCCAACCTCAACCTGGGTTCCACACTCCTCAAGCAACAAAATCGGACTCCTATAGTTCCACTCATCATACGTATAAACCCGACCGTCGATACACAACTCTGGCCTCATCCGCTGTGCCTCTATCTCTTCATACTCTGAAACAGGGTCCTTTTTCTTTCCTTCCCTCTTTCTCTCTTCCCTCACTTTTGCCCTCCTCTCAGCTTCAGTCTCAGGCACATAATGCCCATAAAAGTGTGGCACAACCGCGCTGCACGGTACAGGATCATGCAGCGGGGGTATAACATTGTACCCACTCCAGCGCTCAAAAAAGTGCGGTGGGAATTTCTGGTAGTTCTGCGCTTCGGCCGCGAGATGAGGGTCACCACGGTGCGAGAGTTTCGCTGTGACTTTGAGGCGAACTGTACTAGAGTCTTCGGCTTCTCCTTTTGCTGTTTCATCTCCCTTCTCGAAGGCTGAGCTGGCCGTCTCCTTTTCCTTCCCAGCCTTCCCCTCACCTCGAGCTCGCCTTCGCCTCTCGTCCCTAACCCACTCCACATGCGTACAGCACGGACTCTCAACCCTCTGCCACTCCACACCCGTCTCAACAACCCTCACAGGCCCGCGATATTCAACCCACTCCTGTTCTGGCTTTCCCGGATCAAGCACATACGCCGTAACCATCGGCTCCCCAGTCTCAGCACGCCCGGGATCCTCCATGTTCTTCATAAAAAGCTCTTGGGTGCCCAAAGTGCCCACCGCCTCGCGCCCAGGCTCGGCGAAGCATTCGTACCACCCGTACCCTGTCTCCGGTTCTCCTTCTCCTCGTTCAAGTTCTGGTTGTTCCTCTCCCTCAGTATCTCCAACCGCTCCTTCTTCCCTAAGAACCTCCTTTACTCTGTCTCGCGCACACTCGGAACAAACAACCCATTCATCCTGACTCTCCACCATCTCCTCAAGCGTTCTCGGAAAGCCCATCTCCCTCTCCTCCCATCTCGCATCCTCCTTCCCCCCTTTCATCATCTCTTCTTCCTCCATCATCATCTATTCCCGCTCACCATCAACAACCTCGCTACACATTTAAATAACGAAAAGACAAGAACTCACGATATACCGCCTCCATGGATTGACGATATCGGGATACACACCGCTCCCCGGATCCCTCCACTCCTTCAAGGTCTGATCAAAGACCAGACTCCTCGGCAGGGCCAGCTCAGCAGAGTAAACAACTGAATGGTGCCCAGTGCCGAGGTGAGCCACAGGCGAGATATAGAGATGCGCAATATCTTCGTTTCTCTCCTTTCCGTGCTCTCCGCTTTTCTTTCTCTCGGTCTTGACTTGCTCGCCTTGTTCAGGCTTATCCTCATCAACGTCCATATGGTTTTCAGAATCCTCATGGTCCTTGGAAGACCGAGACGTGTCGGCACGAGCAAACCTGTACCTTTCCGATTCGTTGCAATTCGGTATCATCGTTCTTCAGCAAGGCCTTTCTGTGATGATGCTCCTTTTGGAAATCAATGCTAGGTGTTGGAGTCGCAGACTCATCGGACGGTGACGGTGTTTGTTCGGAAGGAGGCGGGCCAACCCTCGCCCACAACCACGCCTTCGTCTTCCTCCTCTCGCCCGACCGCAAAGTTTCCTCTCGGTTAGCCAAATCCTCTTCACGCGCCTCAGGCGTCACCGACGGGTCAACATCGAGCGGGTTGAACAAAACGCCCGTCACACCACCTCCTGCACCGACGAAAGCACGGACAACCCACATATCCACCCAT
The DNA here is from genome assembly GCA_900156845.1 of Coprinopsis strossmayeri. Classification (NCBI taxonomy): domain Eukaryota; kingdom Fungi; phylum Basidiomycota; class Agaricomycetes; order Agaricales; family Psathyrellaceae; genus Coprinopsis; species Coprinopsis strossmayeri. The sequence goes on along the minus strand of FTPT01000321.1, from coordinate 7,720 downwards.
CCCTCTCTCTTACCTTTCGCAACGTCGTTGGGCTTAGCATTCAATTTCTTTTCCTTAGCATCGTTCTATCGTTACAAGATCACAAAAACAGACGAACCTTGATGTACTTCTCAAACGTGTCGAGCACCTCCCAAAATATCTGCTTCTCCCTTTCCAAGTGCTCGAGCTCTGCCTTGACTTTGGCTTCTCCAGCCTCTGAGAGCTTGAGCTTGTACGTATGCGGGAGATAGCTCAACCCTCGGTTCGGATTCGGGAAGACAACCATGGCAGACCCGTCGACGGGATCCCTGCCAGTGGAACTGGGCCACACGAAAGCTGCAGAATCTTCGATGGCGTCGCACCTGAGCTCCCAGGCGCGCTCGGAGTTGGCATCTAAGAGTTTCCACGGATCGTGCACGACCAGCGTTTTAGGGAGGCGATGGAGAGGCAGTCGGTGTTGCAGTTTCGGAGGGCGAGGGTTTGAGAATGGCTATATATATACTCCATAGTTAGCTTTATCCTCGAACACATGTGAAAGTCAAACCAATACCTGCCTTAGCCTCGCCCTCACCCCGCACAACCTTTCTCTCCCACTCCGCGACCTTCTCCCTCAGATCAACCGGCCAAACAATCTGGGGATAGCCTTCCACCTCCTCCGCCCAATCCATCTCCTCTTTACAGACTTCTAAATCCTCTTTCTGACCATTCAATTTCATCCACCTATACATCTTGCTCCCCGTCGTCGTACTCAGCAACATCTCCACCTCCGGAATCCTGTTCACCCTATAAAAATCAAACAGAGTCTCGCCCCAGAACTGCTGGTTGTTCCCTGCCATCTTTCCAGCAACGCTGTTCTTGGGGGTGATGTGCCTTTTCCTGTCTTCTTCCGAGCCTAAGGTGGAGGTGGAGGAGGAGCCAGGTTTTGGCGGTGCCCTGTATCGCGGCCATGTGCGAAAGATCGTGCGGCGCGAGGGCCCACGCGCGGTGGACGAGGCGATGGAGGTCAAGACTGCCTCGCGCGAGGCGTGGATGAACTTGACTCCAGGTTTGGCGCGGCTGACCGCGATAGCCTTTTCGTGCGAGGTGGGCTTGCCAGTTCTGCCTTGGGTTTTCCATAATGTGGCTCTACTCTTTGACGCTACATGTAAGAACGATGAGGATGGGTAAGGTTTTATCAATGGACGACTGGTGTGCCGCTACATACCTGGCCCAGACTTAGTCGAACCCGCCTTGGGGTTTATCGCGTCCATAGCTCGTCTAGCACCGATTTTATGAGACCTGCCTTTTCTCGAGACAATATTTCGAGGTAGAGGGTGGAACAAAACGAATAGTGGCTGACGCTAGACTGTTTTTGACGTTTTTCGGTCGTGGGTAAAGGAAGGCTGGTCAAGGGCACTCGCGTCACGCGTAGGGCATGGGAACTTTTTGTTTAGGGGCTTGAGTTCAAGCCTCCCTTTACAATTAAAAGTCTGGAGGATAGTGAGAATATAGAATATAGAAGAAGGATGGGGGTTTAAGCAACTTAGTTACAGATGATCAATGCCTGGTTCGAGGCTGGGAGAACCTATGGTCAAATATTGCAGTCAACCCCCGACTCGTAGCAAACGAGGAGAGAAAGGCGAGTCACTGGACGTTCAAGGATTATAGCTGGCACGGCGCCTCATAACGGAATCTACTACTCACCAATTCCAAGCACCCATAAGTGGAAGAATACCTCCCGACGCGACTTAAAAGCAGCCTCGGAGATGGCCGTATATAACTTATAAGGAACCAATATGATGTCCAAGCTTTTCTCCTCATCAAGTAAAGTCCTTTTCGCAAGATATTTTTCCCTTCTTCTTTTCTCTTCAATGCTCTATACACGAACCTCCAACACGATTGTCGATTATATCTACCCCTATCGCAACCCCATCAAACGCGTTTGTACGCGACGCGCTTTAAAATGCCGCTCGGTTCCCCATTTAGGGACTAGGGTTATGAGAGCAAAGTCAAAGTCCGCGCTTTTATTCGTTTACTCAAGCCATCCATGTCAGCATCCAAAAGTCCCCAAGAATCGTGCACGACGAGCCTCTTCGGGAGGCGATGGAGAAGCAATCGGTATTAGAGTTGCGTTAGGCGAGGGCTCGAAAATAACGACATACCACATAATTAGCTTTGTATTCAAATACATGCGGCAGACCGAGTAAAAACCTCAACCTCACGCTCATCCCACCCAACAAACCCTTCCTTTCATCCTTAACACAATATCCCATTCATATATACATCCCAATTCATAATGTACACAATACAAATACAAATACACCAACTTCCTTCCCGTCTCGCTCCCCTTTGATTCGTAACTGGACACTAACTTAAACGACTACCGTCTCCTCCCTCTCTCCAACACCCTCCTACTTCTCCTCCTCACGCCTTACCCTCATGCTCCTTCCAACTCCTCTCAAACACCACAACCCCAAAAAGGTCACTAACCCGACTCCCCTCCTTCCAAATCTCACTTTTTCCCCCCTTCTCCGGATCGACTTTACAGCTCTGTCCAAAATCAATCAGCCTAAACGTGCGTCTTATCCTCTTCGTCGTCACCGTCTTCTTTCTTCGCCTGTTCTCATCCGCACCCCCGGTCTTGATAGTCTCGGAAGACCCAGCACCCTCCTTTTCTTTTCCTTTGCCTTTACCAAGACCCGAGCTAGGAGAAACTGGGACTTCAACCTCGACCTCGACTTCACGGTACAGATCAGAATCAACAGCCAAAGACTCTGGAACCTCCTCTTCTTGCACGAGCACATTCCGCTCATACGGAGAATTGTACAGCCAGTTCTCGTCATGCATCCGGAAAAAGAGCGACGTGCATTCTTGGCTGTTTCCCGGGCGTCGAGTTTGGTGTAACCAAAAGTATCATTACCCCGAACGATCAATAGTGCACCCGAGGACGAGAACACGTGTACATGTCCGAGCAGTAGCGTCAACGAGGATGTAGATTGACGGAGCAAAGAGTCGGGGTTCGTATCAAAAGTCCACATCAAGCGTCAAGGGTACCAGAATCAACGTTCAAGTGTCACCAGTAGCGAATTCAAGGCGGGCGAAGTTCAGAGAGGTCAAAGCCCAAGTCGAGTACCAAGACCCCAAGTTTAAGCATACCCCAAGTTCGTGACACAACACAAGTTCGACCACTATCGAGCGTCACAAGAACCCACAGTCAAACACCAAGCATACAAAAGTCGCAAGCATCCCATATCCAACTCGAACGGTCCCAGAACCAACAACCATCGAGCAAGTCACAAGCCAAAAGTAGAAACCAGGTTGCGAGTAGCATCGAGCACCATCCAGTGGAGAACATCCGAATCGAGCACCGCCCCAACGTAGCATACCATCCACAATCCACAATCCAACACACCATAAAACAGACCGTACACCACACCACACATAAAAAAACATAAAAAAACAAACCAATGGACCAACGGACCAAAAACGCTCATGAGCCCTCACCCCCTCAAATAAAACACAAAAGAAACAAAGTGCTCACCGATCGTCCCATCCCAACTCCTTGCCCTAATCTGGGTTCCACAATCCTCAAGCAACAAAATCGGGCTCCTATATTTCGTCCTCTCCCGTCTGGGTTCCTGCTCATCCTCCTCGTCTTTGTCTTTGTCTTCGTCTTCGTCTTCTTTCCCTCCACTCCCACCCCCACTAGACTCACCTCCACCTCCACCAAGACTAGGAACAGGCACATAATACCCATAAAACCCCGGCACAACAGCCCCACACGTTACAGGATCATGCAACGGTGGAACAACATTATACCCACTCCACCTCTCAACAAAGAACGGCGGAAAACGCTCATAATTCCCCGCCTCCTGCACAAGATGCGGGCTTGAGGTTTTGTTTCGTCTTGGTCTTCGTCGTGTCGTTACCATCTGGTTTCATCGCCTCGTCGTCGTTATCCCCAGTCAAAATCGGAGGATCAAACGCAAAGACTTCTACAACTCTCTCCATACCCCTCACCAAGTCCATCTCCTTAACCTCGCTCCCCACAAGCTGGTACTTGCTCTCATCCCCCGAACGTTTATACCCCTCGTACCTAGCAACAACGTTTATCAGTCAGTGTTTCATCAATGAATCAAATCAACAAGAAATAAAGCGATTAAAAGAAAAGCGAGGCATAAAAGAAAGACGAGACATGAAACAAAAAAAAAACATAGATACACACCTAACCCACTCAACATGCGCACACCCCGGCCGCATCACATTCTGCCACCCCACACCCGAGCAGTCCACAACACGCACAGGACCTCGATACTCGACCCACTTTTTCGCTTGTTTGCCTTCATCAAGGACGTACACCGTCGTCGTCTCTTCTCCTTGTTTCGCCGTTGCGCCAGGAGAAGCAGCGGCAGCCTTGGCCTTGGCCTCGGCAACGAGCCGAGGCGTACCAAGCATCGAAATGGAGTCACACCCCGCTTCTTCAAAACGTTCGTACCATCCGTATTTCTCTCCTCCCTCTTCCTTTACTTCCTCTCCTTCTCCTTCACTCTCACCCCCCTCCTCGTCCTCCCCACCCTCACCCCCACCCTCCTCAAGCGTCTTCGGGAACCCCAACTTGCTCTCTTCCCACTTCGCCTTCTCCTTCCAGTTCCCACTTTTCCTCGCCTCTTCCTCTTCCCGCTCTTTCTTCGCCTACGTGAAATGATACACAATTAGCTTTTGTATTTCTTCCACAACACAAGACAATAGAAGAGAGAAATAGGCGAGAGAGACACAATACAAGAAAAAGAGACACTCACGATATACTCAGACCACAGATCCTTTACATCCGGATACATTCCACTCGACGGATCCCGCCACTCCAACAACGTCTGGTCAAACACCAAACTCCTCGGGAGCGCCAACTCCGCAGAGTGCACCACCGAGTGGTTCCCCGCACCAAGGTAAGACGCGGGTGAGATGTAAAGGTGCGCTGCCAGCTCGTCTTCGTCTGTCTCTCCGAGGCTAGACTTGGACTTGGCGTTGGGATTGGGATTGGGGTCAGGCTCGTCGACGTCCATAGTAGAAGGCGAGTCAGAACTCGACCTCGTGTTCGACTCAAGCCAAGGCGGCACACCAACTTTAGCCCAAACCCACACGTCCATACTCGCGCTCTCCCTCCCACCACCCCACAGCAACGCTTCCTTCTTCATCAAAATGTCGCACTCATATTCTTCATACGTAGCCGCCGGGTCCACGTCAAAAGGGTTGAAGAGGATGCTCGTCACACCACCCGTGGCAGGGATAAATGTGCATAGGGTATTCATATCCGTGTACTTTGCCTTGTTCAAAATTGATATTGTTCGCATGGAAATAAAATGAAACTCCTCACGTCGATACCCTTATCAAACTCTTCAACCAACCCCCAAAACGCCTCCTGTTTGTTCTCGAGATCGTCGAGCTCCTCCTTGACCTTCTTCTGACCCGCGTCGGAGAGTGTGACGGTATAGGTATGCGTGATACCTTTCTTCGTGGCCTCAGCGGGCCACTCGTACGCACTTGGATTCTCGGCAGCTTCGTCCCTAAGCCTCCGCGAACGATCTGCGTCTGCATCAGGGAGCTCCCATGGATCGTGTACCACCAGTGTCTTCAGGAGACGATGGAGAGGCAGCCGGTGTTGCGGCTTCGGCGGGCGTGGGTTCGAGAATGGCTATAATACCATAGGTCAAGTCCATCTAAACAGACACACCAGACACGCACCTTGACATCGTCCTCGGCCCACCCTGCCTCCTTCTCCCACTGCACAACCCTCCCTCTCACATCCACCGGCCTCACAATCCTCGGCGCACCCTCCACCTCCCTTGCCCACTCCAATCTCACACCCCTCCAAATCCTCTTTATCGCCATACAACGTCATCCACCTAAACATCTTGCTCCCCGTCGTCGTACTCACCACGCCCTCTAACCCAGGTATCCGATTGACTCTATAAAAATCAAACAAGCTTTTCCCATGACCTTGTTGTCGGGGCGGATGGTGCGTTGCTTGTCGGCATCGGTGGGCGGGGTCGTGTTGCTGGAGGTGTGGTACCGGCGCCATTCGCGGGAAGGGCCACGCAAGTGTGAGGAGGCGACGGAGTACAGGATCTTCTCGCGCGATTCGCGAATGTATTTGGGTTTGGGCCGTGTCGAGGCGATGGCTTCTTCCAGCGCCCGGGAGAACGAAATGGGTCCGCCAGTCTTGCCTTGCTCTTTCCATAGATTGGTATCAACTGAACGCAGGAAATGAGGTGAGGGGTTCGTATCGATGAACACCGGCGGACGTACCTTTCGACTCGCTCATAGTAATGGAACTGTCACTATCGACCCGCCACCCTAGGTTTATATACCCGCCGTTGTGTGTTCAAAACAACAACAGGGTTTCTGTGACAGAACAATATGGATTTCTGTGTTTGACGGAGAAAGAAGAGTGACAAGGCGCGTAGCATCACCCGAAACGCCTGTGCATGGGCATTTTTTTTGGGTAGGGGCTCATTTCGACTTATAGGGGCTCCGGCCCAACAACGAGAACTGTGGGTCCAGCAATGAAATCGTAATCGACCCTATCCAACGCTTTCAGCCATCATGCACATGCTCAAGGTCCTCTCAAGGTCCTTTGCACACACTGACCTACCCGGTCTCGATCGTTCGCTATCGTTCTCACTTGAGCTTTATACAAGTAAAAAGATACATATTTCATAAACACAGACTCGCCTCTACGACACCCTATCCTCGCCCCTACTAATCGAGTCAAACCGCACATAGCTGAGTGAGCGCCCTCAGAATCCGTATCCAGGTCAATGCAATGAATGATTTGAACGCATTACCTACCTTCTCTATAGGACCTCACCCAAGTTGCATATCTCCTACCCTACTACTAGTACTACGATGACGACGGCCATCATGGATTCCCTCCGCGAGTGTGTACGAGGAGCATTCACGTCACAATATTTGATTTGCTTCGCATTTTGTTTGTAAGTGGTACTTCTCGATTCCATTCTTCGGTTTATAGACAATCATGGAATTTCGTTTCATAGGTAATAACAGGCATTTATGAACGATGGTTAAGGAAGATGGTAGGCTAGTGTTCGCAAAGACCGAAAGAGGTAGTCGCCAAAGCCCGCCCTTGCTCTAGAACAAACGTCTTTCTCTCCTCCATGAGTTCCTTTCTAATCTCCTTCGCCTCTTTCAAGCTGATGGGGAAACTATCAACACCTTCGAATATCTCGTGCTGCAACTCCACAGGAATAGAATGAAGCAAAGCCTTCTCCGACTTTCCAGCATCCGAGTCAGACTCCTTCAACAACTCTTCGCACCACCAATCCATTCGTTGGGGTGGGACATGTGCAGTGCTGATAACCCGCACATTTGGATCGACGAGGAAAAGTGCTATGATCTTGCGATGGCCAGGCTTCGTCGGGTCCGCGAGTTTGAAGGGTTGGACTTGGTGTTGAAGGATATTGGGGAATGTGACGAGTCGGCCCTCTTTGGTTTGGACGGTTCCAACGGTTTGGATGGTTGGCCCGTCTCCGTCACACCCGAAGATCTTTTCCATGAACTCAAAGTCCGATTGAGGATAATTGATCTGTCGTCTCCTGTACGAGAGTTGTCGGAAGCCCAGCTCGGAAACGGTGATGTTCTCGCATGAGTAGTAGTAGAGGGCCGTGGCGACGATATGTTCGTTCTATTCAAATACGAGGTTAGTACCGTTTCATTCAAGATTTCGATTCGAGGCTTACCAATTGGC
>FTPT01000318.1:0-23154 GCA_900156845.1 Coprinopsis strossmayeri | reverse complement strand
AGGACCATTCAAGAGCATCCAACCATAGAAGCGCCATATGAGATTCTATATTTCGACCGTGATTGCAAGGGCTTACTGTGTATCTTTCGCCTGAGAACTCCCTCGGGAATACGTGGGTAATTTCAACCGCTCGTTCTTTAGGACAATTCTCCACGAGACATCGCTGAGTGTTAGGATCAGCCTCAGAGGCACGCCGTTTAGCGTTCTCAGAGATGGCAGGGATTTCTGGGGCTCGGAAGAGGGTAAAGACGTTCATAGAGGGTTGACAATGGAATTGTTGGCACTGGACGCGCTTCACGTGACATGTCCGTGACCTTTTCTGCCTATATAAGGCAAGCCCCTTTCGAGACACCTCGTCGGTGTTCCACCAACTCTCCCCTAACTCTCTGCGTTCCAATAAAAGAGAAGTAACTTGTAGACTCTATAGACAAGGATCTTCTCCGTATACTACACTGGGTGATAGAGTTCATTTTCCAGTGGCTTGGGACTCGGGGTCACTTACCTTTCATGGGACATTGTTGCCCGGACTTTGGCTCGAATCGACTCAATCACACTTTACAACATGTCGATTGCTTACTTTCGTCAGGAGTTCAAAGAGATCCACCTCCGAGAAGGAGTACACGAAGAGATGAAATTCACAACTTTGAGAACACATCCAACGTCCTTTCAGTTGGATACACCAAGCATGGACTTTGACTCGGAGGACTAGAGATGAAATGGACTATGTAGTAGCCATTTAAGCAAACGACTCGGATGAGTACGGCGACAGCGAATTATGCTAGGAAGTACAAATATTAAGAGTAGGCCTAATAGTACCCGCGGAATACGCAGGTCATACCATGACTCGAAGGACGGTACAATTACAATGTATAATAATAGTGTACCGAATAGCGCAAACAGAAGCGAGGCAGAGCTTGGTTGAGCCGCACCATTCTTGCTACAGGGCTCTATCACTTGCATTTACTAACTCGATATGAGATTCAATAGCACCCCTAGACCTAGCCACTGGGTTGAACGAAATGGGATGGCTCAATCTTTCCGTTGCGCCTTTCGATCCCACCCAAGATCTTCCAGTGGCAACTTTGAATATGATCATTTGAGGAGACAATGCCTGGCCCAGTTAGATACCATTAACACCACACACGCCCAGAGTGTGAAGCAGCCCACTTACCACAAACGTGTAGAAGAAGGTGGCTGTAATCGTTACGGTCCCCTGATATGCACGCACTTCCCCAATAGACCGAAAAGACTCGGTGGCATGCGCCAGACTGAGGGAAGCGCTAACGAGACCGAACAGCGCCAAAGGGAGCGCCGACTCGATAAGAATGGCGGCAACGCCGCGGTACGGCTGGAGGATATCCTTCGGAAGATCTTTCTCGATCGCTCGGAACCGATAGATCAACCATCCCAAGATTAAGCTACTGATCATGATGTTCGTAGCAGTGGCCAAAAGGATGTTTGCAAAGGTCATTTTCGGCAATAGGATGAATATGTGGTATCGATCCGGGTAACCCACCAGAACCATGCTCGTTATTCCTGTGCCTATAATGTATGAGCCTGTGGTGAATAAAAGGATGGAAAATGATATATGAGCTACCCACCGATGCAAGCAAGGTACGTCAGTCCAGGGAGGACAACGACCCACACGAAATTGTGCCATAGGATATAGCAGCGGTAGAGCTGTACATCATAAATAGTCAAAATATTCCGAACATGGCCGACGCGATAAAGGGGCGAAACAATCACACACCAGAATGCCGTCGCCCATGGCAATAGAGAGGAACTTCAGGCAGGAATCAAGCCTGGTAGTCCAATATCCCACAGCGTTGTCTCCATGGACAATCATAACGATTGAGGCCCAGTCATGAGCCTGGCTCAGAAGACGAAAGATGTAATACGCGTCCAGAGCTCCAGAAATGGCGGACGCTCCGAGAATAATAAAGCCGAGGACGATGTATATGGCATGACCTTTCCTAGCCAAGGGAGGAGTCTCCAACCACAGGGAAAGCGTATAGAACGACATAGAGCACTGTACACCTTGTAAGTGAAGAGGTTCTGTCAGATAGAGTCGAGCACTTGTACAAGGGGGTAGAGACTGTATCAACGGAAGCCAGTACTATTACAGCACTGGCATAGTTCGATGCGATATAGGTATATCCATAAGCACCCCAGTCCTCTTCTGCAAGAGTGGACATGAGGAAGAAGGGGAGGAGATCGTTCGTTGTCCCTGTCAGTCGTCCTCCCGAACCTTTTGTCGCCCGTCTTCACTGGTGGCTCACCGTGTACATAAGCTTCTCGACATACATGTCTGCGTTGACCATGTTGTTTGTGATGGGTACCAGTAAATACGCCGCAGGATCTCCCCGTCATGAAGGAAGTCATGGCCCATATAGTTCAATTCATTCCTTCCACCGGTAAAAGGGTGGTGAATACTTGGGCTAGCACCGTCTCAACTGGGGCAGGGCGAGACACGGGTCCTCAACGATTGGCAGTGGGGTTTAAGAGCTCCTAGGAGTACATGCAAACAAGAATAACCATATCACACTGGACATGTCCAATTCTCAGGCTGTAGAGAGGATGAAACTTACACTTCGCGAAGATCACCGCAAGGAGTTAAAACTGTAGCAAAAGGCGCCCGGCGAGTGAAAGGAGGTTATGCAGGCACAACAGTGAAAAGCACGGCTGGTTGAATATTGCGGTCGAAAACGCGCACGGCCATAACCGAGTCAAAGTGGAAAAGGCCGGAAACTTCCTCTAATTGTCAATCAAGAAGAGGCGGTGCGAATTCATTCGACACGGGCCTACACAGGCGCCAATCCTCATTAATATTAAACGAGCAAGCATGCACCGCATTGAGGCCCATGGCGGTACTCGAGGATCTGGTATCCAATATAAGCGAGTGTCAACTAGTCCACTGTGTCGCAGGAGATCATCAGAGGCTAGCAGAAGAATACAGAATTAAGAAAAAGGTCGGACGCACGTGAGGAGACCCTAAGGGCGAGAGATGGTAAGCTTCATTTGTGTCGTAGCGGCGCTTAGCGCTTTCAGACGCCGGCGGGTGACCACCCATATCCACACCTATAGAGCCCATTATTACGATATTGCCGGTGGATGTAGCTTGAAGAGAGTGTGTTGGCAGAGTCGCGTCCTACCGCTCGGTCCCGGGCGCGTGGCTGTGGTCAGGTGATGCAGACGCGACCCCCTATCGCTGAGGGAGAAGCCGTGGCAAAAATTGCAGAGAAAGGATCGGATTTAAGGGCATGGTTGAATATCATTATATCATGCGACCAGACACTGAGCCAGGTACTATCCACTACATTTTTCGTCCACCGGCTCTCTCTTTTACGGCGTTATGTCTTGATTCATTATAGGAAATGCCTACTTTTACATGCCAGGTATTAAATAAGTTAAAGGAAGGAAAATATTCACTATCCACTAGGAAGAGATATTTACACCCATCATATACAGACACACTAGACTTTCTCCTGAGTCGATCGAGTTTCTTCGCTGTCTTCAAGAGATCCAACTTGAATTTGTGATCCCGCTGCGTGACTATGAGCGAAAGCTAAAGATTGTGTTACTCTTCCTTGCGTTGCCTCGGATGGTCTCATCCATGATTGTCCGGTAGTCACTTTGAATATAATCATTTGTGGAGAAAGGGCCTAGAAAACTCCGTGAGTGGCCTTGTTCCAAAATGTCGGCGAAGCTCTCGTACTTACACTGAATGTGTAGAAAAAGAACGAAGTGATAAGCCAGGCACCCCTGGTGGCGCGGGTGGCATCAAAGGATTGTCGGTGATAGAATACGACAAGAAGGACGGAAGCATGGAGCAATCCAAAGACTGCCAGAGGCACGGCTGATTCAATAAGAATAGCCGCAATTCCTCTGTAGGGTACTGTGGATTCAGAACCCAAAGCCTTGCCTATCTCGCGGCGGGATTTTAGGAGGCGGAACATGATGAGAGATGTAATCATGATGTTGGTTGCAGTGGTTAGCAGTGCATTTGCTATCTCTGTCGCGGAAGTGCTACGGGTTGTTGTATTGGCCATAACAAAGCCAGCAATGACTGATCCTTAGTACGGAGCGATGTCAATGATTATGAATAGCTATATGAAGAAGGAACTTACCAGGATATGCTAGGTAGGTGAGTAGTGGCAACATAACAACCCAACGTCGCTCATGCCAGACAATATAGCATCGGTATAGCTGCAATGTGTAGGGAAAACAATAAGAATCAACTTGATAGGCAAACAAAAGGTTATGCGCTTACCAGAAGGCCATCTCCGACCAAAATCCACAGATGCACAAATCCCGTACTGAGCTGCCTATACCACGGTGCTTCCTCATTTGAAGAGACCAGCATCACAAACTCAGCCCAATTCGACGTCCGAGAGAGAAGATGAAATATATAGTATGCGTCCAGTGAGGCGGCAGCCGACCATAGGGTAAATATAACAAAACTGAGGATGATGTACATCAACCGCCCTTGTCTCAAAGCCGCAGGAGTTTCGAGGAAGACTGAAAGGCCATAAAAGCACATAAAGCACTGTATCCCTATCAGCAAGTGCTGAATGTGAGCTATCACGCGTCTGAAAGCCTAGAGCCTACCTGCAACGACCAACGATAAGGTAGCATTGGCGTAGATGGCCGTACCGAATGTGTAGCCTGCGGCATTCAACTGTGCCAATTGCTCCGGTCCAGGTGCAGCCATCGTTGTATGATTGCAACGAGCGACTATGAGTTTGATATAGTACACAAGGGAGCTGGAATACCGTCACTGGATCCGACAGGCCCCCGTATTTAAGTCTCGGACGTCCATCTACAAACAGTACTTCGAGACTCGCCATCATTGCTGTCGATCTTCCAATAGACGGGCACAATGATGCGCCCAACGTGTGTGTATACCGAGACTCGGGCTTAGGCTGAGCGCCCCGCGGCACATTCAGTCGATACGTCACGGAGGGACATGCTTTCATCACTGTACGGTGTACCTTATTGCTGTGAGACAGAAAGGGGACTCTCTTTGATGAACGTTGCATAGGTCTTGAGTGCATTGGGAGGGATTGACGGCATGAAACACCATCACTTGAATTATCGCGATCATCGAGGTACATAATTAATGTCCCGCATGTCCCACACCATTTCCAATACGCCCAAAAATGATCTCTCCGACCCCTAGTCCACAAACGATACATAAAATGAATTCGACGCGGAACGTCCTACCAGTTCAGGAATCAAGAGATGATCAGTTTTAGAGTTTGTTTAGGGTCCATCTTATAACGACTTACATAGCAGCCAACATCAGCACGAATCCCAAAAGCGACTGGAGGCCATGAAGCATTCCCCGCGGGATATCGTACCGGAAGATGAGTGGCGGAGTCATGCGCAGCCTCAATCTGGGAAAAAGAGGTGGTATACGGGATTCGTTCGTCTCAGCTATATTCGCCGTTACTTGGGCACCTTCATCCTCATGACAGGCTTCATGGTTCTCCGCCGTTGAGACCTGACCCAGAGCCGACGAGCTTCTATTGTAATCCTTTGACAATGTCAAAAGCAGGAGTGCGCTTTGAATTTCCAACGCAGTAAATTGAACGCATTGAGTAAAATACACAGATACGAGTATTGTAATACGCATTACCGTTGGTTCCAATGACGATCTAGGAGCGCTCGCATGGCCATGACGAATCTTTCGAAAATACCCAGCATGAAAAGCCCAATACATGCCCCGGCAATGGCACCTGGCGAGGAGGGCTTCCAATACTTGAAGAATAGGCTGTCGCCAGGGGTAAAATGGAAATAGGGGACCATCATATGACCCGACATGTCGCTCGAGGATCCAGTATCGTGGTCTGAGTGCGACATCTTGACAAGTCAGAACAGAAAGGAACGAGGAAGTAGAATAGCGTAGGATTGGCGTAGGACTAGAGCGGGAGGAACCAGAACCACGATAGGACTCGATCAGAGTCGATAACGACAGGAGTTAAGGAAGGCAGAACAAATCAACCGCGATTTCACGAGCTGACCACAAACAAAAAGCAAGACCCATTCGGATAGGACATTCGGGTGAACAGTTGACCTCCAGTCTCTTGGCTTCAAATTGGTCCCAAAAGAAATTGAGCACAAATTCTCGCAGTTTGATACCATCGACATTTCCCGAGTCCCAAGAACACCAAGAACCCAAGACTGGTCATGTGGACTGCAACCGGATAGTCTTGGAAGCTCAAAAGTCGTACGAGAACGCGTAGAATTCCGTCACCCAAGCCATGAGACCACGCTCAAAGTGGATATCGTGGGTAGAATGGACGGAGAAACCGATGTCGAGCACACGATGATGTCGGGAGATGTCGCGATTCAGGCGTGTGTCTCGGACGAGCCCAGCCGCCAACGAGGAGCACGGCGACGAGGACGGCATCGAGGTTTTCGAGCGGCGATTGAATAGGCAGCGGTGTCTGGGGCGTTGATGTCCTCGACGAAGAGAAGTTGTGGCGGCTGGTGCACGGTGGGTTGAGATCAGGAGTAGACTGGACGATGTCTCGATAGGATATCAGCCCAAGGGCAGGCCTCGTCGTATAGAATATGAGGTCGTGCGCCCCTTTTGAATCTTGCGAATCTTCTCCTTAGAAAGGTAGAATCGATGGGCAAAGGGAATAAGCGAAGATGAGGGATGGGAGCGATGAGGAGGGGATGGCATGAGGGCGAGGAAAAAGGTGACTGCATGGTTCACCTAGTGGTCCAGGGTATTTATATATAGGCCAAGCCCAACCTCCGGAATGATGAGGCCTTTGAGCGCCACGGCAAACCGGGATTGGCTCATCAGCACGCAAAAGGATCCGAAATTCTGAGGCATTTATATTTCCGGCGATTTCCTCCAGCTCAGAGTCGACCTGGCTGGTACTTGCCTGTACCTGTTTGGCAAATTGAAAATTATCCAAGGAGAACGTAGTATTGTTTAGGACAAGCAAAACTCCTACATTAACCTCATGTTTCGTGAAGAAACTTGAAGAAAGAGGTATACCAAGAATTCTGTCCGTTCTCAAATAAGGTTGAGGACAACTGGTCGGCCGTTTAAAATGCCTGGCTGCTATGCGCTCCGGTACTCTTTAGTACGCTATAGTGTCAAAGAGAAAAATAGCTGACACGCTCACCAGAGCTGCCCTTAGACCGTATATTTTGGGGCCCTGTCTAAGTTCTCGATCCGGTTGTTCCTCAGGAGTAACACGATGTTCGGACGGAAGGAACGCGAAATGATAGAAGCAAGGCTCGGCTCCTACCACCTCCAACCTAGTCATCAAGAATGGGTGGGGACGGGTGTCTAGATGTCTATAAGTCTGCCCTGCATCCTGAAAGATGATTCATCGGTTCCCATGCCTGCTATCCCAGATGTTCTTCGTCTTTGATGCTGCGTTTCTCGGGAAAGCAAGGAAACCGAGCCCATTATCGGCACTGTCTTTGGCGCTGGGTCTGTCGTTCCACTGGGAAATCATCAATCATTGGTCACAATCTCAATTCAACGAAGCGCTGGGTTCTGTGGGCTCTCTACTCCAACCTTCACCAGTCACCATCCATCACGCTGTCTGTCTGTTCGTTCATTGTATGGATCTGTCAAGCTTTTGTCTTCTCGGAACGTGTTTGCAGCTATATGGGTGGGGAATTGGACGTCAGTGACTTGATAACCTACCCAACTCTATATACAAAGCGGATAGAGATCGTTGGGCACTATAATTCACATTCCCTCCCCCGGAAATTCTTCCTCTAACATCAACTGGTTTGCACCCAAGCTGCACTGTACTACGACGTTGCGAACATGGCGACAGCTGAGGAAGAAAAGACCGCCAGGACGGCTTTGGTGTCGTTCTATGCTATTATACCAATCAGCCTTGCTACCACTGGCTGATACCGGTTCTCTTCACTATCTCACAGTCGGGAGATGCAGTTCAAGTGTGCGATGTTTTCCTCAACTCTACGTCGGCTGTGCACACCATCTCACTGAAGCTCATATATGAATCCACTTGGTGGAGAATCTCATCCAGCGCATGCTTGTGGATTTGTAACTGGCTAGGTGACGGGCTGTTGGTGTGGTTTTCTCCTGAAACAGGTCCAGAATTCAAAATAACTGTATCGATAATAGCTGTATCGATGCTTCATGATATACAGCGATCAGCAGTGGATAGCGGTTATCCCCGCAGTCGCCTATGTCGCGTCTTGTGGTAAACAAGACCAAGCTCGTTCGTAGAGATATAATTTGAAATGTCGACGAAGGTGTATCCTGCCTAACGCTGGCTTACGGGGTCAAGTCAGCGTTGGACCCGTCTACTAGGCCGCAACTATTCACAAGATCGCTTCAAGTATGGATCTCCCTGAGTATATCCGTCAATTGCGTGGTCACAGCTCTCATCTCTTATCGACTTCTTCGCGCCAGAAAGCGGCTCTCGGCGGTACTTTCCCTCAAAGATCTCCAAATTTACATCGGAGTCGTTGCTATTCTCATCGAGTCTGCTCTTCCGTTGAGCCTATCTGGTATAGCATTCGCAGCCCTGGCAGCTCCATCGGTTTCTGCTCCTGTATCAGTTGCTAGAAGCGCTGCTTTGATATGCTGGTTCTCGTTGAACGTGGGTGATAATCAATGGCTTCCATTGTATGATTTACGCTTACGTCTGTGGCGTATTATGACAGGCGCTGTGTCCACAGATGATTATCTTCCGAGTTGTTATTGGAAGGTCATGGATCCGAACTCCTACTTCTGCAGAACTTCCTACCGCTGACAGTCATCCTCCAATATCGAGCATCAGGTTCACGGGTTCACACTCCATGTCAGACCCAGAAATCTCGGTTTCCGATCCTGAACAAAGATGAACCTTGGCCAGATTAGTGGCAGCAACATGTGAAGTATGCTAGTTCGCCTTATTGCCTCATACAAGTTGTGTAATTAGTACTTGTCCAGAATATCTTTGTAGTATGCGGTTATCATTTATATCTATATCAGTAGGGGGTACCGGTGTTTTTACGAACACGATGTTCGGAAAAAAAATCCCGATACTCGGGGTAAGTATGTCTTTGGGAATTCCCGTAAGCATCCGTCACGTTGTTCCCTGAATAGTCCAAGTGATAGGGAATCTATATTCAAGGGGCTATGTTGTTTGTTTGTTTCCCGTCTTCATCTCGCTTCCACACCACTCTTCACTGTCATTTCCGCCACTTACCCGGCCTCATTAGCTCTTCTCGCCTATCAAGAAGCGATGGGATACTAGATTCGCGCGTACTGATCACTTGATAGTAGCTATATAGTATCTTGCGGGCTATAGGAACTGTTGTCGGGAACCAATCCCAGTACCCACCCCATTCTTTCGCTAGGACCCGTGGCATACCACCTCGAAGATAATGGCGTCAACCATTGACCAGGAAGAAGCGGCCAGAATGTCGATGAAATCGCTTTATACTATTATACCCGTCAGCTTTGCGGCAATAGGTGCGTTCACGGATGATCTGGCAAAATTTACTTCTGGCTAACGATCCGCTTCAGGCATGCAAGTTTTTATGTGCTGGTTTGGCACCATCATCTACACCGAGACTCCCAAGGCACTTCGCAGAGGGAGAGGACCTTACATCGGCTTTAGCTGGCTAATTCTCGTTCTGTTCTCCCTATCTCAATCGGCGGACGCGGTGGAAATTTTTAACCTCCTTTTGAACTCGACGTCGGCGGTGGAAGCTCTCACCGAGCTCAGGCCCGTATACGAGTTCTCATGGTGGAGGATTTCGACGAGTATGTGTCTGTGGATTTGCAATTGGATAGGTGACGGTTTACTAGTAGGTTTATATCTCAATTCTAGGAATGCAATAGTATACTGACTTTTTCTATGTAGCTGTATCGCCTGTTCAAGATATGGAACGATATGCAATGGATCTGTATCCTCCCTGCCCTTGCCTACATTGGATCCTGCGGTACGTCATCGTTCAAGGCCCATAGAATGATCCTTTCTTACTTCCTAATAACCAGGTATATCAACTACCGCGCTGGTTTACCGCATCAAGTGGCTTCAGGATCCAGCTATAGGACCTGTCCAGTATGGCAAAGCGCTTCAGGCTTGGATTTTCCTCAGCGTCTCTGTGAACTGCGTGATCACGGCCCTCATCTCGTTCCGGCTTCTTCGTGTCCGAAACCAACTGTCAACGGTGATGTCGCCTAAAGACCTCGAGATCTACGTTGGTGTTGTCGCTATTCTGGTTGAGTCGGCGCTACCCCTGAGCTTGGCTGGTATCGCGTTTGCGGCCTTGTCTACCCCTTCGTCGTCTGGGGCCGTCACCGTGGCCAGGACGGTGGCTTTGCTTTGCTGGTTCTCGCTGAACGTAAGTCAATGAAGTAAGGCGCGTTCAAGGATGGATCTGACTACTGGTATAGGCACTGTGTCCTCAAATGATCATTTTCCGGGTTATCACAGGACGTTCGTGGATTGGAAGTCCAACAGGCGATTCTGCTTCTTCTACTCGCAATAACCGGCCGTTAACGTCGACCAGGATCGAGTTCACTGATCCTCAGCTCACCGAGAGCAAGACGGACACCGAGATGTCGTTTTCTAGTAGCGAACGATCACGCAAGCGCTTGTCTAAGGTCCCAGAGGAGACAGCTGATGGAAATAGCCAGGACGGCGTTGTTGTTGTTAATTTCGACCGACAGAATTAGTCAGGCGGCACAAAAGTGACCAGTTGCACAGGGGAAAGTCATGTATGTTGTACTCTACACGGATCTCATTGTAATATACGTTCTAAATATATATTATGTTCCGTAAACTTACGGACTGATACGCTGTCTCTAGTGTCTGCGCAGCCGTGCGTAATGTTTTATGTCCTCACTGCTTTGAAGCCGCGTTGGGGACTGGGGTCGCGTAAACGCCTGCCCTAAATCGACGCGCCTGATCACAAGACCACAGCCTCATGGCACGGACTTTGCTTCTGTTGTTCCCAATCTGTCATTCGGTTCGCACCTGGGCCCTGGGGGCTCTGGTGACAGATGTAGGGTCTCTATCTTCAGATCCATGTCCTTTGGGCTATGTCCAGAAGTGTCTGGGTTAACAGGTATACCGTCCAGGGACCGATAAAGCGTCATGGAAGCCTCTTTTGGGGAAGATCAGAAGCAATGGAAGCCCAAGAAAGAGGGATTCGATCCGCCAACAGGCTATCAGTGAACCAGTCTGGGACTGGCTGTGTACCGCAACTGACACGTCGATGCTGGGGAGTATAAAATAATCTGCACCACGCACAGCGAACTTCCTTCCTTCTCCTTTTTCCCCGGCTTTGTCTCCAGTCTGGGAGGGTTGGCTGCCTATCCCGCTTTCGCATCCCCTTCTATTCCAGAACCCCAGGAGACCCCATTTTGTGTCCCTTCAGCTCAAGGGAACATATTGCTTGTCGGCATGGTTGGGTCATCAAGTTCTTCCTGGACTGGGCGATCCCGAGTCTCCCAGAGTGTGCTTCTCTTTATGGCATGCATAGCACCGGCGACCCTCGCTGCGCCCGCGGGATCTGCTCCTGGACGACGAACACATTACATTTGCGGGAAGACGGACCCCTTTTGCCAATTCTTCGAGGTGTGCGATGTGGAGACGAGACCCAACTGCCCTTGTATCGCTACAGAAGGACCTGGGAAGCCCATCTTCACACATGGTTCGTTGATTGGGGTTATACTAGTACTAGCGTAAATAACTGACTGGGAGGTCGGCCTTCTTAGCCTGTCCACCGTTTTATAGCTGTGAACCTTTCTCACCCGATACGGAGTGGCTCTACCACATTTGCAAGCCGTTCGAAGGGAGTCCTGGAGGATCTGTACCAACTCCTGAAAACCCTGAGGGTTCAGAGTAACCAGTGAAATGTGGTTAGGTCAGTGGCCCTTTACTCAACGACCAAGGTTTTCCTAAATGTCTCCTGTCTATGCAGCTGGCACTCGACGGATGTATATGAATTTAACGAGGACGATGACTACGAATTAGTGCATTTGGACGATTATAGTAAATTTAGTTTATCCATAATTTTCTTGCTGTCTTATGGACTGTTAACTCTACGTCAACCGCGAAAACCGAGCTGTACACAATCACCAATGTAAACTCTGAAGTCAATTCAATGTGGCGGCGGCGCGATGAAAGTTGAATGAAAGGGAAATAAAGTTGGCATGGAGTAGGATCGAACGCGAGCACCCGGCTTCTCATCCCCGGGCCATCCACCAATGGATCAAAACGCCCCTTTTCGCCATCCCAGATCGCGGCGATTCGTGGACCAATACCACACTGTAGAAGAAACAGAAGATGGGGAAGTACACCTACGAGGTGAGATCTACAAGCACCTTATCTCAGGAAGGAGTCGTAGATTTACCTTGAGAACTAGATCATACCGGATTTCTTCGCCCATGAGTTGGAGGGAGAACCCCTAGAAGCTGTAAGTGCTACTGTGTTCCGATGGATATCCGTTATCCGCCGCAGTCGTGTGTTAGTGGAAGGGCTCAAGGGGCGTTAGGTGCCTGAGCGCTTCGGATTACTGGACGAGTCGGCTGATCGATGGATTCGCCTTCGCTCGAAGCTGGCTGAGATGAACGAGGCGGCTGGCGATTCATCGTCGTATAAGCTGATCTTCTGCATCCGACATGGGCAAGGATTTCGTGAGTGTAGAATCTAGACGCCACAATGTCCATGCCCCCCCAACCCTACTGCCGTGCACAGATAACCTTGCGGAAATCAAGTACGGAACCAAATTTTGGGACGAGTAAGTGACAGCCCTCTTTGAAATGCGACTTGGCCCTGATTGTTGATAATAGCCATTGGTCGAAGCTCGACGGAGACGGAGAGATAACATGGGGTCGTGCGTTTCTCTTTTTTAAATGCGGGGAACTCCTTTAGATCCGTTTCTTCCTTTAGCTGATCCTTTGCTAACGCCTACGGGCATTGACCAAGCAAAGGAAGCAAGACGCATGTGGGAGAAGGAGTTAACGGCAGGTCTCGGGACTCCGAGTAAGATCTACAGCAGTCCCCATTCGAGAGCTCTGAGAACATGCCATATCATCTTTGATGGAATTCTGGAGGATGATAGCAAAGTGCTTATCGTGGAGGTGAGATGATTAAAAGGTCTTAATAGCCTCTCGATGCTCATCCATCTAGAATTGCCGAGAGGAACATGGGGTCCACACCTGCGATAAACGCAGGACGGCTACTTTTATTAGGCAGGAGTTCCCCAAGTACACGATTGAAGATGGATTTTCGGAAGAAGATGTCATTTTCAACCCAGACGTTCGTGAGAGCAAGGCCCAAGTGGCCGTCCGAGCGAACCAAGTTCTTGACAGAATTTTTGATGAGAATCCCTCCGACCATAGTGCGTACTTATCTTGTTGCCGATATCAGGTTCTGGCTCTCATCGGCCGACAGTTCTAGCTATTACCGCTCATAGTGGCTTCATAAATGGCATCTTGCTTGCACTCGGGCGAAAGCCGTATCTACTTCCCACCGGAGGTTCGTAGTCTCGTAACATTCGAAGTGGAACTTTCTGAACATCGTCTATCTAGGAGTTCTACCTCTTGTCCTTCGAGCGAACAAATCTTCTTAATTTCCTTGTATGTAGTTGCACCACCCTGAATTTTGATTATCTGTGCTTTTGACAGTCCGTCGTAAGATGAGGCAATATTGCCTCATCATATCACCCGATCCTCGGTCGTTTAGTGACCGTTAAACGACCGCACATAGTTCTGGATGGCATGTACTAGGATTATAGGAAGGGAAGATATGGTTAATTGGTTGGATTTTGGACCCAAAATTTCATTTTCGACTTGCAAGAAGACAATTATGCAGATAAGGAAGAATTCGCGGCCTCACACCGGCTAATTTCGCGCCCAAAACCATCCGATGGGGAGTGTCCACTTGGAAGGGTTATGTCAGCATCACCGTCCACAAAAACCCGGTTATGATCACCTACCTTGCCATTCTTCCCTCGCCCACCCTCCTGCTTCACCGTTCTCCGTCTTCGTGGCTGACTATTACCCGCAAAACCGCAGTCTCCGCCCATAACTTCTCGGTAATCACTGGGATAGGTATTCTCTTTCTTTTGAGGATGAAGACGTGAGCTCGTTGACTTTAGGGGCAACCAGGAAGCGGTTGAGGCAATTCTGCGAACGATGATACTGGGCACAACGTCCATCT
This sequence comes from Coprinopsis strossmayeri, assembly GCA_900156845.1. Taxonomy (NCBI): domain Eukaryota; kingdom Fungi; phylum Basidiomycota; class Agaricomycetes; order Agaricales; family Psathyrellaceae; genus Coprinopsis; species Coprinopsis strossmayeri. The sequence continues at coordinate 8,983 of FTPT01000318.1, read as the reverse complement.
GAACGGTGAATAATGTCAAGATTACTATTATTCCTTAGCTCATACGAGTCTCCTAGTACCCTAATGGAGCCGTTGTGCATACTGTGGACGGCCTCCCCGCTGAGGACCCTGACGACGATGATGCCTGGAAGTGGTTGACTCTGTTGTTCTGGATCGATATGGCTCCTTTACGCCATATTTCTGTACCCCTTGGCCAGCCGTCCTCTGGATCCTTTTTGACTCTTTTTTCTCGGTCATTTCCTCGTCTGTCATCGCCTTCACTGTCGACGCCTCCCCCGTTCAGGACCCTATGCGGAGATTGAAATTGCCTTTGGATATTCGAACACCGCCAGGAGTTGCCGTCGATGCCTCCCGATCGTTATCGCCCGCATCAACCGTCCCAGACGTGGTGCGGGATGGATCGGACCAGCTGACGATCTCGACCCCTCATACATCATGGTCGCATGTTCTTCAGTTCCCATGCCATTAACTCCATCAGGCTCCCAGAATGGAGAGGAATTGCGAGTGCTTCAGGCTGAGAGACAGGAAGCTTCAGTCGTTCGCAAAGAACGACTGAACTATTAAATTCCCCAAGTCTTGATATTTATGTCTGTGGGCCTTTGGGACCAAGGACTATATGGATCCTTTTCTGCGCCCTCCTTTTATCCGAATCTTCGGTCTTCCATTGCTCCACGACATCTGATCATCGGGAATTCAATGGAAGCATCCAGGGGTCGCATGTAACGACGTTTTTCTGGAGCCTTTTGTTCCTGGATGGCGGAAAAGCACATCCCCCAGTTGGGCCCAGTCCTTCATTCCCCCCTTGTCTGCACCATTCGACGGTCGAACCGTCTTCAGTGCCTTTCGTGAATTTCAACGCCTAATCAAACCAACGCCCGACCTCTCTGAGAAATAATCTTCGGCGGCCTTTCTTCTGACGTGGGCGAAGCTCTTTTGTATTGTCTTGAATTGGTCATGCGGCACAACCCCATGCAAGACGTTTGATCTCCCATTTACCCTCATTCGGGGGGTGGCAATTCTGCCCTTCCCCTCAAGGTTCCTGGTCCAATCCTTGGTTTGATTAGTCCGGACTCCGGACAAACTCTTCCCCGAATTCACATCTTGGGCCATCTTGGATGCCAGTATCTCGTACCTAAGCCAAATTTTACCATGATTTTCTCACCCTCATAGCGTCCGTTTCTCGGCACGCCAGAAGCTATAAATCCGCTGTAAGGTCGGGTTTCATTCCCTATCTGCTTTTCTGCGGACCAAGAGACTCTGGTATTTTCTGCTACGATGTTGTTCAGCGCCGTCACGATTGCTGCTTTCCTCGCCTCTGGGGTTAATGCTCACTTCCGTCTCTTGTACCCTGAAACTCGAGGCCCTTTCGTCGCTAATAGGGAGCCCGACTTCTGCGGTAAGGGCTTTACCTATACCCTATCCGTTTCTTGTGACTTACAGCTGCTCAGGTGGTTATACCGATGCAACTACCAACCGAACCGTCTTCCCTCTGGAAGGTGGGTTCTTCCGAGTCCGACAAGGACACGAAAACTGGACTGGTAGGTCTCCCTTGAGCGTTCCGATCCCTATTGCGACTGACATCTGTTCTCGCTTAGCGAGCGTTTTGATCTCGACGGTTCCCAACCCCAGTTCATTCGAGGATTTCGCGCCCAGCGGCGAAGATCAATTTGTTCGATACTGGGCGAACGAGCAGAAGGGCGGCAACTTCTGTATCCCTTTGAATATCAGTGATGCTGGTATTCCTGGTGCCGTTGATGGTGCCAACGTTACCATTCAAGTTGCATTCGCTGGCCCCGATGGTGACCTCTACCAGGTACGCCGAGTCCGATCTTCCTCTGTCTTACACTTCGCTCATCGGTCGTAACCCTCCTTTCTTAGTGCGCCGACTTGACTCTTTCAAGCAACGTAACCCTTTCCGATGACATTCAGGCCTCTTGCGTCAACCAGACCAACGCAGAAGACTCTCACGGTTCTGGCTCCAGCGGCAGCGGAAGCCACGGTTCTCCCAGCCCCTCCTCTACCGCCGGCGCCGATGACGATGAGAGTGGAAGCCAGAAAGTCGCCCTCTTGTCGGGAGTTGGACTCGGCCTTGCTGGTCTCCTGTTTGCTCTTGGAAGCGCTCTCTGAGCAGAAATGTATAGCTATCTTTAGTAACTTGTATGCAGTTGACGATTTATACCACGAGTCTGTTGGAACCACCGGTTTTGGAGTGGCATGAGGCATCTTTTAGCTCACGATACAGCCTCAAGTCATTGTTGGCATTCAAGAAGACCTTGGACAACGATCCCTGTCATTCATGGAATGCACGTTTCTGACGTGATACGAACAGCAGCCTCCGCAGTCTACAGCACCTTTGGCAGTGAGTGGGCTGTGTGGAGCTTGCTGCTGCTCCTTGCTAATGTACAGTTCTTCTGCTAGTATGTAGCTGGAAAGCCAGGCATTATGGAACCCAGGCAACCAGAAGATGCTCCGATTCCTCGCCCCTCCCCCGAGCTCATTGAACTCCAAGTCCTTCCCGCGCAGCCAAACGCGCAGGATCCCGAAAACCCACTCCCGTCAAATCTGGTCCCCTGGCACCCGAAGCTGACATGGTGTCGGCTGTTTGTGATCTCGGTCACCCTAGCACTTGGTGTTTCGAAGGCGGTTACGGCTTACCGGGGAGACGAGGTCGCACCCATCACGCTTGATTGGGTCGCGGGTGTGGTCATGGCTGTTATGTGAGTAACTTGAGCCTCAGACCGCGTCAAGGTCTATTTTCACCCGAACCGATGCTATAAGCTTAATTTTCTAGTTTCTTCGTTTTCTCGAATATTGAGGGCAGGGAGGATGTGCGTCCGAGGTGGTTCTTCAAGCAAGACGCGTTGGACTTGGTGTGGGGATTGTTCAGATCGCTTTCGCTTCGGCCTCCAGGGTATCTCTCTGAGGAGCGAGTCGTGATTCCCCTAGTCAAGCCTAAGCATCCACCGATAACTGTGTACCGGATGCTGGTCACTTCGTGTGTACTGAGCTTCGGTGTACCGAAAGCTGTCCTGGCGTATCATGGATATGAGACGGCACCTACGACTATTGAATGGATCTTTGGTGTGGTTATTACCATATGGTAGGCTTCTTTCTGCTGAACGTTCCACTAGCAAAGACTCACTTCTATCGTTCGTCATTTTCTCTAATGGCCAGGCTGTACTACCTTGGCTTGTATGAAACGAGCTCCACGGGCGTCCTTCCGTTCTTATTTGAAGTCGACTATACCAATCCAAGTGCTCCTTTCTCGTTCTATATTCGATGAGCGTATGACTTACAAAATCCATCAGTCTCCAAAGGATCGTTCACCATATCTCACCTCGCCGGCTTGCTCGCTACAATTGCATGGGCATGTGTATGGGGCAAGGGGATCTACGAGGCATGGTTTCGAGACTCATCAAAGACGAAGCCCGATGATTCGAAATTACCAGCGACATCCGATAACCCACTTTACCCGCTTCTTCAAACAGGAGCATTAGCGCTTTGGTCACTTATAGCACTAGTTATGGGAGTAGGAGGCGGGATCTTCGGTTCGGGCGTTATCCTAAAACGGCTCTGGAAATTTGGCGGCCCGCCGATTAAGTTTGTCGTCTCAAGGACCATTCGGCGACTCCCACTCGCACTGTCACAATGGTTGCAGAGGCTAGGCGAGACAGATCATCTTCCGGATACCAACGGAGAGCAGGGCACATATTTGAGCACTTTGCTTGCTAGGATCTCACGTCTACACGAGTTGTCCTTCATCAAAGATCCTCCCTTTCTCCTTTATCTGGTTTATACCGTCGGTTAGTGCCTTTCGATCTCATCGCTGTGTTAGAGATTTGTGACTGACGGTTGGGGCTCTTCAGTCCGTGGACTGGTGGTTACCATCGGGTATGTAGTAGGGCACGCGATTGCGTTGTTCGTAGCAGCAGGTTGGACAGGGGTATGGATGCACGGTCTTTACACCATATGGTTCAACCATACTAATATTAAGTGGTACATTTGGCTGTTCAGAATTGTATGGTCTGCCGGTGCCCTTGCTGCAGTTGTTATAGGTACTTTCGGATGCGTGTTCATCTTCATAGCTTTCCTGAGTGGCGTTGTAGGGAGACACATTCTTCTTTCTGGTCCCAGTAATCCTGATCTCATGCCTCTATAGCACTACAGGCTCAAACATAATTTTATGATGCCTCCTCTATGTCCTAACTCGTAACGGCTTTGGGTCTTAGCATCGACGGAAGTGAGTAGATACGATCACTACAGGTACTTTCGTGTCTCCTAAATTCATCCTGGCATAATGTTGCCAGGATACGCCTTTGGTAGTCCGCAATTTCGATTACTGGTCAGAAGTCTTCGACTTCGAGGCAATGAAAACAGTGCTTTCCGAGGTATGTTTCGCAATAGAAACTGCGGTTCCGATGCGACTTGATTCATTAGGTGGTATCCGTTTTGGCTCGTATCTTTTTAGGATGGTCCAGGAGAGGGTAGGTCGTTGGACGCGTCCTTCCTGCTCTTTTAGGATGGATGTATACTATATGGACGGCTATTATGGTCTTTAGTGGTCTTCTTCTCCTGCCCGTTATGTTGAAAGGCGGGAGATGGAGAAAACAGGCTGAGTTGGCAGAAGCAAAACCAATAACAGAATAATTCTTGCGATGGCAGACCCTAAAGCTATACTCCCCACGCACGGGAGAACATCTCGAATCTCTTGACCTCCACGGTCATTGATATTATTACGATATTAATCACAAGTAAATCGTACATAAATGATACCTGTAAACCATCGGAGTCCAATTTCGTAGATAAGGGCAAGACCAGCCCGAAATCCTTTGTGGATTGATAGCAACATATCATATTACCGAGGTACCCAGTGCCTCCAGTCCCAAACGTCGTTCAACGTTCAAACATTGATAGTCGTCACCCTCTTCTCTTGGTCACTGTTACTATCACTATCATGGATAGACTCTCCAGCCTCCTGAGGCTCTGGAATGGCTTGACGAGCTGGTACAAATGACATCGCAGTACTAATTGCCTCCTGTGTCGCATCACCTCGCCGCACCCATGATTTTCCCACTGCGACTTTAAAGATGATCATCTGAGGAGCCAGCGCCTTCATTTAACATGGAATGACCGTGAGCGGTGAGCAAAGCTAACTCAGTTAATAGTAGCGTGTAACTTACAAAGAACGCGTAGAAGAAGTACCCAACAATAATTGAAGTCCCTTCGAGGGCTCTAGCGGTCTCGAATGCCATAGAGCCTCCGTCGATCAAGAATAGAGTGGCGTCGATGATACCGAAAACAGTTAGAGGAAGTGCCGACTCGATGAGGATGGTCACAATTCCACGGTATGGGTATGGGTTGAAGGTATCTTCGTTTTGAAATTCTTGCCTAAGTAGCCGATATTGCCAGATAATCCAGCCGAGAATGAGAGCAGTGATAATTACGTTGGTTACTGTAGCAAGAAGGACGTTCGCTATAGTGGCTTTCTCGGTGGTCCAAATATGTTCCGGGCTACTCAATAGCACGTTGACTGTAATTCCCGCACCTGTCGACAATCAGGAGAACAAGCAAACGTCGACAAAATGTGCCACTTACCAATCGACCCAAGATAAGTGAGCCCAGGAATGATAGTTACCCAAATGTATTCATGCCAAATGATATAACAACGATAAAGCTAAAAAGTGTTAAGCCAAAGGTCATGAAACAGGATAAAGGTATCGTTCTCACCAATATCCCATCGCCCACAGCCATAGACGCAAGCCTTAGAGCGAATGAGAGCCTTGAAATCCAGTAGCCTCCACCCAGGTCCTGGTGTATTACTATCATGAGCTCTGTCCAATTGGAGGCTTTTCCCAGGGTGGCAAATATGTAATACGCGTCCAGTGCGACAGAGAGCGAAGAGAGACCGAATAAAAGAAAACCAAGTCCAATATAGAATCCATGGCCTTTCCTTGCCGAGGATGGGGTTTCCAGGAATACGGAAAATGCATAAAAGCACATAAAACATTGTATACCTTCAAGGGGAACCTCACTAGGTAAACAGAGAGCCACAACTAGACAATGACTTCGCACCGACTACGATTGAGGATATTATAACGCCCGCATAGGTTGCCGCGACGTGTGAGTAGGCGAAAGCGTTGAACTGTTCTTTGGTGAAAGCGGCCATCAATGACGATAGCAAAGCGACTAGAGGGTTAAATGTTCGAAGGGATCTGAAAGAGGTGGCGCGCACGTTCAGAACGACAGGTACCTCTCGGTTTTATTGCCTATCAAGGCAGTGCTCAACAACACCTTTATCACCCCCATCGGGGCTGGCGAGCTTAAATTTGAATAGCCAAGTAAAAAGAGCTTCGATGCAAGAATATGTACCACAGTGCGGAGTTCATTGAGAGGATATATGATAGATAGTAGGGTTCCAACTTGATATTACCATTCAAGGTTGGCAAATCAGGGTTAAAAACACTCGAGGGGGGTGAAATATACTCCAGTTGAAGAGCAGTTATCTAGAGTTGAGGGAACAACGACTTTGAGGCAGAGCAGTCAGACCTGATGCTAACAAATCAGGATAATCATCCAAGGTAGTCGTCCAAGGCCTTCAAATTCTGATGGACGGGGTCAAGAAGCATATCTCGGTACCTTATTGACATCCGAAAACCGAAGTCCTTTAAATGAATTCCGTAAAAGCATGTTTCTGACACCTTTTCGCGTTGCAAAAGTTGTTGGCTGAGAGACGGTGGAAAGGAACCCAGGTTCTGTACGTGGTGTGGCTCGCTGTCCACCGAGTCTGCAGCCTTCTCTATTACTCGCACGACTGGCAGATTCCATCACAAGCCACAGATGTGATACCAATCAGGATGTATACCACGGGAGTTGCTGATCAGCTGTCAGCGCCCTATATTCTTGCTATCTTTGCTTTAGTAGGATAGCGAAGAGTTTAGGAGAAGTCAAACCTTGGTTATCGAATGGGAGAAGCGCCAGCAGACACCTGAAGGTCCAAGTGGCTACTATGGTTTGGTCCACCTTGAGTTCCTTCGCAAAAGCTGGCAAGAAATATTTCCCGACAATAAGGAAGGATCCACCATGAGCATGGGAGCGCTGAAAGTGACAACTCCCGGCGAAATTGGCGGCATAAAGAGACTCTGGAAGTATATGTTCGCAGATGTGTTATGTGTTGGACCACGCTCAAGCCATGCTAGACAGTGCCTTGTCTTGGTCAGCATTAAAGACTGTCATGGTGGGCGGTATTCTGAGGTGGGGTTGTTCGCCTTCAGCGGCTCCACAGAATGATTACCGAACAGCAATTTATCCTTGGATGGTGCAACTAATAGGCTGCCTCTCTCCTTCATTGGCTTCCATCATAGATGGAAGAATGCGTTGGTTTCTTGAGCGGAGAAGACCCCAATTTCCCTTGCTTCCTTTGGCTCTCATGAGTATCCAAAATGGTATATATTTAGCCTCACATCTCATTCTTTGATATAGTGGCGCAATTACGCTTGAGAAGATTAAGCACTTATACAGAGGCTATAGTGGACATCGGCGTAAAGATACTAGAAGATACGCTTCTGTCATCTTTCCGTTCATCCAGGTGATGGTGTCCATTAGCAATGCATTTCCTCCAATCTGTTAATCAAGAGCCTTGCAAATGGTTACAGAAACCACCGAGTAATACTAGTCTCCCTGATCGTGACCTGAAACACACAACCTGGGTGCCATGGACCTCATTTCTCCAACCTTCTATACCTCAAGATAGTCTTTGTCTTACAGATCAACCAGTTTCTATGCCTGAGCTTCCCTTAAGTCTGATACACAGGCGATGTGAACAAGAGCTGTGCATGCCGCTGGGAAGCTCCTGTTTAAACATAATGGGATGGATTTAAACGGGCTTGGAACCCATCTCGAAGCGACAACTCCCATTCATCGTAGCTAACCAGATTAGCCAGACTCTCCATTTCTTACGATGTCAACTCCAACCAAAGCTGAATGGAATGACTATGGCATTGCCTCGACGTACTATGCAAATTTTATGCTCTCTTTGGTTGTTGTAGGTATGTAATTCACTGCACATGATTGTAATCTTCCCGGGACTAACTAACAGTTTTGACAGGCGTCCAATGTTTTATGTTCTTCTACACGTTTACAGTGTTTCTGGAAGCACCACGGCCTACAAGAAAAGGCCGCTTACCCTACATCGTCTGTAGCGCTCTTATCTTTGTTCTTACGGCGCTTGCTGCGTCACTGGACGCTTATTGGATGTTCTCGCTCCTGGCTCGAAGCTCGGATTGGCTGGAGTTCCTCCAAGTTACACAAAGGGACCAGGACAAAAGGCTCTGGGTTAGAGTCGTCTCCTCATTTCTATTCACCATTGTTATTGCGCTCGGAGATGGCTCTTAGTATGTATCATTGCAACTACTAGGCATTCCTGTACTAACTGTTCAATGATCTAGATTTATCGCTGCTACATTATCTGGTACAGCCGTCGTTGGGTAGTCATATTTCGTGGAGTCATGTATGTCGCTGCGCTAGGTGAGTCGTAGACGTAGCTAATCCTTGTTACTGATGCTTATCAATGTCATATTCAGCCACGGGTGTCGCAATGAATTTTGTATCAAACCTTACAGATGATGGGAGAGTAGAGATGGCAGCTATCCTCTTGGCAACTGGGACAGGCGCCCTGACGACAACACTAATCCTAACACGTTAAATCCGGGCGCATTGGCACTTAGGAAGAGTGATGCACACCAAGGTCTTCATGCCTTATACGGGGATTATGACAATTCTCATCGAATCGGCAGCACCGTTGGCTTTCTTTGGAGTAGTACATGCTGCCCTCCTTTTGGTGGGGGCTCGGATCAACACATTGAAAGATGGAAAGGTGATCCATTCATGTATATATTTCTCGTCCCTTGTCGAAGGCCTGTCTTGCACAGTGGCAAAGACTATCAGCTTACCGTTATGTCCTCAGTGACTACGCTTTAACTAAAAG
>FTPT01000317.1:0-41348 GCA_900156845.1 Coprinopsis strossmayeri | reverse complement strand
CCAGACTCTCCTTCTAATAGTCCAAAGAAGGGACTTTCTGTGATATACTTTGCTTGCCAGAAGCAGAGAAGAAGGAATATTCAAGCATGCAAAGAGGAGATTGAGGCTCTCCAAAAATGAAATGTTTTTGTTCTTTAGCAGCAACAGCCAGCTTGATATGCTTGTTGAGACCCGCATTAGGTGCCGGAAAGGAAGACAATAGGATTCTCTGTGGCATACTCGGTGTACTCCTCCGCATACGCATTGGGAGTCTTGAAGAAAGACAAGACAGTAAGACTCATTGATGGTACAAACACCAAAGCTTCGTTGTCCTTCCTTCATTCAGCTCCCTTCAACTATTAAAGTAGGTGTTCCCAGAGTATATGATAGTATGAACTCGCTAATAATACACCAAAAAATTAGTACCATGAGTATAAACAAAAAATGAATCAAACGACGTCGACAGCATTGCATATAATAAAACAAAAAGTCAAAGCTCAAAAGCTCAAAAGAACCAAGAGCAACAGTCAGTTCAGATCAAACGAACCGGACACCAAAATGGTACTGAGTAGTATAGTAACTCGGTCGCAGACAGCTTGGATACGACAGCCTCGGGCTATCCGAATCGCTATCGTTATCGTTTAGACGCACCCGCAGTGCTGCCTCCGACTCGCACAAACGAGCTCCCAGCCTGCGGGACCCCACGTCCGGTGGTATACCTCGCAACGCCATCGTCGCTCCTATCCCTGCTACTACCATTTACCGAATCCCCTCGCTCTCTCGTACTCCTCGGTCCAAACGCATCAGGTCTCCAAATAGGATCATAGCTATGCTTCCTGCTCGAGCTCGAGGTATTGCTCGCAGTAGACGAAGTCGAGGTCATCCGTATCGGCGGATTAGGACGCGTCGGGATTGAGGCGATGGATACAGGCGGATGCGATGTCAAGGGCGGGTTCGAGGGCGGGTTCGAATTTGAACTTGGATTTTGCGAGTTCAAGGGTTGAGTGGCAGATGGAGGTGCAGTCTTCGACAAGGACGGGACGATGTTCAGAGGTCGTGTAGGAGGGAGAACATGTTTTACCGAGCTGGTCACAGCGGCTTGTTGGGATTGCATCGTGCCCACTGAAGAGGGGGTAGCCTGAGCAGTAGAGGCGGGGGGCCACGTGCCCTCATAGTCAGCATATATCGAGTCTTCCCCGTCCTCATCGTACGAGTATGACGAGGAGGCAACTGGGGGGTGGGATTGCTGCGACTGTTGTACTATTTGTGCTGGTGGAGGTGAGGGTGGAGGATGCGGAGGATGCAGTGGGACCCGAGGCGGTGGTGGAGGAATGTACACAAGTGGAGGAGAGGGCGACCGCGAAGGGAGAGTAGCAGCAACATGTGGCAGTGGAAGGGGAGGCGGGGGTGGAGGAATATACACAAGAGGGGGCGAGGGTGACCGTGAAGGCAAGGTAGCAGCGATATGTGGAAGGGGAGGAAGGGCAATCGGAGGAGGAGGAGTAGCAGGAACAGACTGTCCAGCGTGTATAGGTGGTTTAGGAGGCGGATGCGGTGGTGGAGGATTAGGAGGCGATGTCACATTTCGCGAGGTCGAGGCGGCCCGAGCTCTCCCTTCTCGAGTTTGTTGCGCCACAGGTAGTGTTCGGGTTTCCTTGGGTGGTTGTGTAGCATGCGTCTGGTATTGGGCTTGAGCTGGAGGAGTGGACGGGGGAGAAGGCTCTGGTGCGGATGGGGGCAGGGGCAACGGCCTCCTCCCAGCACCAGACGATGCTGCGACAGCCGTATCTGACATATTGCCTGCATCAACAGTTCCGTTACCGCCTTCATGATCTTGCATACCTGATGGTAGGGTAGCGACGGGCCTCGATGCAATAGTAGGGAGCGGCCGCAAGGTCGTAGTCTGGGAGGCACCCTTCGCCCCACCATGCAAAAGCCCATGCCCAGAATCAGACGTCAGAGGTCCACTCTCCGAGGTCGAATGCCCGGCTGTACTCTGAGAGTCCGGCTTCCTCGAATGCGTCTGAACATGTGCAGACGGCGACGGTTGCGCCGAGTTGGTCCTCGAAGAACTTGAGGATCGTGGGCCCATCATCTGCGTTACAGTCTGGCCGGTGCCAGAGCCTTGATTGGCGGACATCTGGGGCAAGGCTTTCCGTGAAATCTTGAACATGCTGCTTGGCGGGGGGATTGGGGGAAGCTGGCTTTTGTCCAGCTGTCTCTGATTATGCACGACCATGCCGTCCCCAAAGTCGCTCGTCCAGAGCCCGGTGGCGCCTTTGTACTTTGAGGGACTCTCGCCGACTAGCGTGCTGGTCCTCTGGCCCCACGAGTCTGCATCTACGTTACCCGATACAGTCACTTGCATTGAAGTAGTAGGCGTGCGACCGATCTCTGGGATCGTGCCCCACTTCTCCTTTCTACCCTGACTCTCCTGAGCTTCGCCCTTCTTGCCCTTTTTCTCCTTGGGGACCTTCACCGTGCTTTGGTCGCTGACCTTCTCGTCGGTGTTCTTCCGTGAGAGATTGATATTGGATTTTGATCTCGACGATATCGAGTTCTGCGTGTTGAGTGCGGCCAGATGTGCGTGGTCCAGCGGCGAGACGTCACGGTGCTCATGTTTCTTCCCGTCATCATAGACCGAGGCTCGGAGAGTGAGGGCGTCGAGGTACTGGATGTAGGGCAAATCAAGCGCCAGCTGACGTGTTGTTGGGCTGGCAAGGCCAGATGACGATCCAGCCACGGTGCCCATAGCTACCCCTCCGATCGCCTGGTGAGAGTTGTTGCTGTTATTCGACTTGGCTATCCCCTTTCCTTTCGTGTCCAGGCCGACCGTATACGGGCTCATTTCAAAGTTGGGTGCGGTCTGGGAAGAAGGCTGTGGTGCCAATACTCGAGTGTTGCCACCACCATCCCGCGAATGGCTGCCACGCCCGGGAGCGACCTTTGACAGCCATCCTCGAAGTTCGAGTTTCGGTAGCTGCAGCATCCACTGTCGTTTGCTTTGCGGGGCCGACACTGAGCTGGGGGAAGCGAGGGTGAGGGGATCTTTGTTGTCGAAATCGCCTCCTGTCAGGTCTATTGTACCCTCATCATCCCGTTGCGGTCTGGGAGGAGGCAACACCTTCCATATTACCCGTCTCGCGGGAACACAGCAAAGGTGCGGAAACTTTATCGCCCAAACAAACAAAAGACCGATGATAAGCGCCACGAGAAGAGATCCGACGACGGCGAGAGGGATGATCAGCTTGCGATTCGAGTTGGAAGGCGAGGATGATATGGGTGAGTCGGTATTAGTATTGACAGAGGAGTCAGCGTCGACGGTATATCTGTTCCATGGTTATCAGGATTAGATCCACTTCATATGCCCAATATGACCCACATAAATTGACCAAAGGTGACGTTGGCACTCGAGTCTCCGCCTCGACGGACTATAAGCCTGTGGTCCGCAGATCCCAACCCGCTTGCAATCAAGAACGTCGTATTCGAGATGGGCGCTGAACCCGACGGGACGCCTAGAATCGACCAATCCGGCTGCGTGACATTCCACAGCGTCGGCGTCCTTCCGTCGAGCGATATCGCAATGATGGCTTCATAGAAGAACAACGGCGTCGTATAGTACAGTGTCTGGCCTGCCACAGATATAGGGTATCAGTTATCCGGATAATAATATGTATCCAGTTGAATTAACGCCGCATAAACGCAATGCAGCAGATACAAAAAACCCTCAACTTGATAAATAACACACCTCGGAACAACACCGTCGCAGTCGCATTCTCTGCCGCAGAGCTCTTGAACGTCTCATCTCCATACCCAGCCGCCAAAGTGACCCATCCATCCCGCGGGAAATACGCAATACGAGGATCTCGATGCGGGATCGTCCAGTTTACAGGCTTCGCATGGGCGTACAGTCTTCTTTCTTCGTATAACGATGCTGATAGGACGAACGAAGCCAAGATAGCACAGCGACGACGACGACGATGAGGAGGCATGTAAGAGACCAATCTGGAGAGGGGGGCTGCAGGCTGTCTGTCAAGCACCGACCATAACCATCACAATTGTCACCCCGTGCAATACAGCCCGTGGCTGAGTGGAAAATCGATGACAAGGAAGGCAAAACAGGCTCGAGAAGTCACACCTAAACGCATGGGGAGGCGCTTCGCCGCTTATCTCACACACAGTGCTAAAAGTTCTCATACGCCCCCAGGTGGTGGGCACAGTGTGGCTGTCGGAGACATCACTCCGGACCCTTGATGGTGTTCCCATCTGTTGTGATGCTCGTGGTATTTATAAAGCCATCACGCACGGGCGGTTGCCTGAAACGCCCTGTACCAGATAATAGAGAGTCTGGAGCCCTACTTGACCTCCTCTTACTGCCACCATCGCACAAAGTCGTTCTCACTCTCGAACTCAACATTACATTCGCTATACAACGCTATACAACTAACGGTATCCAAGAAAGACGCTAAATTAAAAACAGAGTCTAGAAGCACACATTAGCAGAGCATTACACAGCAAAACAAAGAACAATCACAGAAAGATTCAGGCATCTGCAGGTTTGACGCCTGGAATCCTCGTCACAGGTATATCAGCATCCTTGGGCTGAGTTTTATCAGCAGCCTCGCCAACAAAACTAGGAAACCTGACAAATCAAAAAGACACCATCAGTTCCAATCCACGACACAAATTGAGACGAGAGAGAGAAAGGGAAAGAGACAACTTACCGAGGAACCCTATCCCTAGTAAGTTCTTGGAACCGGTACACAATGATCGAGCCAACTTTCGGTGGATTCTTTCGCTGCTTGTCGCTGAGCCCAGTACCAACATTAAACGTCTATCAATTGGGGGTTAGTTACACAGAGATAATCAATATGGAGTGTGTCACGCCGAACCTTCCCGGATGCCATCTTGCATTTCAGCGCTCCAGTGACACCGGCATTTCGGCCTTTTCCAGGAACATAGCCGGTTACAATCGCTTCAGCATCATAGAACGTCTAACGAGTCAAGGCGTTGTTTTAATATCCACTGGTACTAAAGTTGAGAACGAAAGGACGAACCTTGACTTTCAAGAGAGTGCTCGATCGTGAACCTTCGTATTGACTAGCAGCGATGATCAACTTGAACGAATGTTCGACAGAAAGAGTCAGAAGAACAACTTACGATTCCGGTTTCCTCAACATCAAGCCTTCCCCACCAAGCTCTTCAACCTCCTTCAACCTCTCAAGGACATGATCCCGATCCTTGGCTTGTACATGCTCAACAATCGAAACATGCGCACAGGCATGAGAACCGTCCTTCCCAAAGAGCTCATGAATCGCCTCAATCCGCTTCTCAAAAGGTTCAGAGCCTCGCGAAGGAATATCAAAGACCTAAAAACCCAACCCAAACGAAAGGCATCATCGCATCAGTATACACCATTCATTCTTTAGAGGTAACAAGCAACGGAGACCAAAGATGAAGAACAGAGGGACACACCTGGAAAGTAATAGTCTTCCAATGCGGCGAATTGACAGTCTTCACAACAGAGACAGTCGACTGGAACTGTTGCCGACCTCCAAACAATTCTCCATCCAACGTGACATTCTTCGGCAGAGCTAAAAGTAGCAATAAGCATCCATACACGATAATCAGTAAGTTCGACTCTTTTGCTATAGCAAACCAACCAGCTTAGTTGGAGCTTGACGTACCTTCGATGAACCATTTGGGCGGGGCGAAGGGATTCCCAAGACGGCTAATGAATTGCTTCCCATCGAAAAAGGTCCTGTTATCAAACGATCATTCACAAACGTTAGGTTAGTTGATCTGGCCACGGTTCGGACGTTTACGACTCCTCGACAACATAATGAGTAAATGATCTTGATCGAGCAAGAGAACGAGAAGGAGAAAAAAGAAAGGAGAAATGATAGGGCAAGGCAGGGCAAGGTAAATGGGACCGATAACGCGAGGGACCGTGACACCGGGAAAGAAGGAAGAAGGATAGTGCGGCTGATGACGAAGAAACGGAGAACGAAAGGAACAATAACGAGAACGCAAACGAAAAGGTAATACCAGGGAACGAAGGAACAAAGAGACTCGAATTCGAATTCGAAGAAAGAAGGAAAGAAAGCACGGCACACGACACCTACCGAACACCATCAAGCTTCTCCGAGATCCACCACCCTGTAGGATCGACCCCACTCTCAATGTCCCACTTGTTCGCGAGCAAAAGGGCCGGAACTCCTTTCGCCCTTCTAGCTTCATCACCATCCTCATCATCATCCTCATCTCCGCCGTCCTCTTCCTCTCCATCACCACCGTCAGCCTTCTTCTTTCCTTTAGCTTTCGACGTACGACTCGCCGAAGCTTTGGTTCCTTTAGGTGGCGGGCCATCGGGATTCTTGAATTTCAGCCGTGCAGCTTCGTAGTCGTGCCCAAGAAGAGATTGAAGGTGTTTGCACGTCCGTGCATTTACCGGGCCTTTCTGTAATAGTGATTATTCAAGAGAGCAGAGGTTAACATAAGTTATACCGTTAGAACTATGCTTATACGACGAAGTTACTTACCTGGTTACGCCATGCCTGATTATCCGAGGAACCCAAATTGCACAATTCATTAGCAAGGGGTTCCGGGTGAACGTTATTGATATTTTTAGCTCTTCGACGAACGACGGGGTCAATCGGAATCACAAGGGTTTACTTACAGGACACGCGCTGCAAAAAGGGAGGATCGTTAGCATAAGCGTAAGATTCTATAAGATTTAAGATTAAGATTAAGATTTGTGTGTTATGTCAAGACGAAATCTCAAGACAACCCGAAAACCCCGTCCTCAAAGAACGTAAAACGTTTACTCGACGAGAACGAAACACTTACCAATAATAATGATCCCAAGTGCGTTTCACTTTGTACATCGAATTACTAAAAGCATCCAGATCAGCCATTTCTAGTCCTCGAGGAAAGCAAAGCACATGAAGAAGCGCGGGACTTGAAAGGTACCGGCCTCAGATTCACAGCAAGTACGAATAAGACGTACCTAGACGCAGATTTGACTTCCGTCTCTTCTCCATCTTGAAGATAAACTTTAGGCTTGACACCGTTAATAACAGCCAACTCTGAAACAGCCGCACAGTTAGCCTGAATCGAAGCAAATTGAAGGACAGCACGGCAAAAGTAACCGCGATTGAAGATGCGAGAGCTTGACTGACCATCTGCATCTGCATCTGCACCGTCACCGTCTGCCACACCTTGATCGCCGGCTTCACCGGGCGTACCACTGGCATCACCATCGGTACCAGTAGGCTCTTGCTCATCCTGTTCTTGGTCCTCACCATGTGCTCGACGAGGTTTCTTGACCGGTTTCTTCTCATCACCTTCATCGCCTCCACCTTGATCCTCGTCTTCATCGGCTTTCTTCCGCTTGGCCGCAGCTTTCTTGAATCCTGGCTTCTTCGAAGGATCTGAAGTGACAGCACCACCACCACCCGAGGAAGACCCTGAAGTCTTGAACTTGAGTCGCGCGGTTTCGTATTCTGCTCCGAGGAGAGATTGGAGGTGTTTGCAGGAACGCGCGTTCACGGGTACGCTCTGCGAGTATCATTGACACAGTGCATTGCATTAGCACATCAACCAATGGAGAGTAGAGCAATTGATGTATGTACATACCTGGTTGCGCCATGCCTATACGTCACAGAGAAAGGGTCGAGGTTCAATACTCCCGTGCAAACAGGATCATTGTAAAATTGTACTTACAGGGCACGAACTGAAATTTGAAATCAGAACAAGAACAAAGTCGAAGATGGAGGCTAAGCACGTACCAATGAAAGTGATCGAAACTTCTCTTCACTTTATACACAGATTTGCTGTACGGTTAGGAATATCGGACCGTATATGAGCATTACAAGATTACAATCAAGCATGGACGAGCATGGGCGTACCTAGTAGCAGATTTCACCTCTCGGACTTCTTCGTCCGCTATGAGGACTTTAGGCTTCACACCATAGATCTCCGCGAGTTCGTCTGCGAGGTATCAGGATCACATTAGTACAGGTTGTCGATTGAATTCAGATCTAAGAAATACCATCACCAGAACTCTTTTCGCCTGCAGGAACATCATCAACATCCATAGCATCCTCGTCCTCTTGTTCTTTCTTGACATTGGAAGAGGTCTTCCTATTCGAGGACCTGGAAGCCGGAGCATTGCGTCCGCGTTTCGAAGGAGGCGGCTTAGATTTAGCCTCCTCTTCATCTTCCCCTTTCTCTTCATCTTCGTCGTCTTCAACTTTCTTCCTCTTCACAGGAGCCTTGTCCTTCGGTTTAGCAGACGCAGCAGCCTTCGAAGCCGGAACAGCCTTTCCCTTCGCTTTCGCCTGCCGGCCCTTACCCGCAGACGAACCACCCGGGTTCTTGAGCTCAACACGCGCCGCTTCGTACTCTTCGCCTAGCAAGGCCTTGAGGTGCTTACACGATCGTGCGTTGACGGGTTGGCCTTTCTACAGACGTGGGATTAACCGCGTCAGCACTGAGCCTGAAGGTAGTGGGGAATGGAAAGAGAGGGAAGGGTGGAAACGTACCTGGTTACGCCATGCCTAATATTAATAGCACCCACCACCCAATACGAAATCAGCAACGCGTCTCGTCTTCGTTGGAGGAGAGAACGCTTACAGGACAAGTACTACAATTCCAAAAGTTATTAGCCTTACGTTCGTCTCGCCCCACCACTGTTGAAGAGAAACACTCACCAATGAAAGTGGTCCGCCGTCCTCTTCACTTTATACACCGCCTTGCTGCATAACATATCACACGAATCAACATCCATCCAATGAATCCATGGTCCATAATCCCATAAACCAAGAACGCTTCACGCCAAACGCGTGAAATATGTTTGTACACACCTAGAAGAAGACCCAACCTCCCTCTCTTCGCCATCCCCAAACACAACATTCGGCTTGATACCATTTATCTCTACCAGCTCGTCAGCCATCTCGTCTTGCCTCCAAGTTGTTCTCAGGGGAATCGTCGGAAGAAGAATGAGAAATGAGATAGGAGTAGAGAAAGAAAACGACACGCGTGATGAGCGCTCAGTCGTCTACGGCTTAAATACGTCGGGCGCCGCTCAGGACCGTGTCAGACTCATATCAAGGCACAAAAGTCATGTTGTCAGGCGGAGGATTTACCCAGCCAATGGGCGCATCACATCATGGCGCATCATGGCCTTTTCGGTTGTGTATGAAGCGGTATGACTCGAACAGGCATTCCCGACTATCCCGACTCCCGATTCCCGACGCTGGGTGACAGGATGACTGGCAGTTCATGACACACTATACGTATACGGTGGTACCGCCGTTACTGTTTATGTATTGAGATTTTATACATGTGGTTCGATGTGCTTCTAACTTCTTCTGAATTCCAACTCCAATAGATGTACTTCTAGAAGTATATATGTAATGTCGTCTTTAGTAAAAAAAAAAACGAACCCAAATGCATAGGAATAGCGTTCCAAATTGAAGTGCACTAATACTCGTATGCTAGTTGGTAGTTGCAAAAAGGTCATGAAGGACATAAAAACATACATAGAAAGAACTTGAATGCTGAATTCTAAATGCCAAATGCTGTTGTTAATGTTGAATGCGCATAACTCGAATGGGATGAACAGGTGGGGTATGCAGCCAATCGAGTAATCGAAAGTCATTTTAGGTCGAAGAAACAAAGAGAAGAAACAGTTGAAAACGAACATTCGCGTTTTGGGTGTTGGCCTGCCACTCCATTAAGACGTCTTCAAAACGTTCAAATGGACTGGACTGGCAAAACATAAACGCAAAACGAAAACGAAAACAAATATGCAAATAGTGTTCATGCAAAAAAGGGGGTAGGGTCATGAAAAATGCAAATTGGATGGCATAGTACTGCAAAATGTGCAAAAAGAGGTGGTGCAAGGCGGGAGCGGCGGAGCGGTCCTCGAAACCCGAGCGAGCAGCCTAGCCCATCACACCGGGCAGAGGATCATATCATATGAAGAGATGCGTTAGGGGGCCAAGGGGCCAAGGCAAAGCGAACATCAAGTGGGTCGGTTTTCGTCATCCTTTTCGGGTCGTTGCGGGCGCAGAGGGGGTGTAGCGAGTTGGTGCGCGGGTCCAACCAGCTGCTCTCGACGAGCCTGATTTGGTTTCGGTGGGTGAGCAAGGGAACACAGGAGTCCGGGTGGTGATGAATGCATTCGTAATCGTATCGGTGGATTAAGCGGGAACTATCGACCTGACGGTGCATGGTGCAAAAAAACACTTCCGCACCAATCGCGACGACATGGCCTATCTAGTCTCCCCAGCTCACCACTATAGAAGACGCATCGTCAAGTATAACGATGGGTTTCTGAAACAAGAAAACAAGGCATTGTAAGGCTTACAGAGCACAAAGATAGGATTAGGGACGCACTCTTGCAGGGATGAGCTGACCCTGACCCTCTGTATCTTCCTCTTCTGCGGGATGGACGGGACGTTGCGGAGATTTGGGTTGAACACTGGGGCCGACATTGCGTTCTCTTGCCCTTCCCCTGGATGTCGTTGGACCCGTATAACCAATCAACCGTATGTTCAGTATAGGCGTCGGCACTGGCTGCTCAGTCACCATCCCGCGATACCGACTCGACTCCGAGCTGTCCCCATCCAAAGCCGGCGACGGCGACCTCGATCCCAAATGGTGCCTGTCATACGCCGACTGGAGGTATCTCCGCCGCGTAGGTGCCCCATCGTCCAGATGTTGGTGGTGCTCCGAAGACGAGTGATACCGGTGGTTCACATCCGACCCCGACGTCGACCGCGAAATCGTCCTATCCGAGGGCAACAACGTCCGGTTGTGCAGATTAAACGGTATTTGAGATCCGAGGTTCACCATTTTCCTGTATACAATCACAAATCACAAAGCACCATCGAGGTTAACGAAACCCGCACATCGTAACGAACGAGAAAAAAACTTGACTGACCCTTCTTTTGAGCGTACAATCGTGCCTAGTCTTTCCTGGATCTTGTGGTTGTCCAAGTACGACCCTTCGGTACTACATATACAACATCAGTCAATCAAAGTCTCGAGACCGTAGCGAAAAACGTACTAGGAGTTGGATTCCTGGTTCTGCGGAATAAGCAACGATGTCTCATCCGGGATAACGTGTTCTGGGTGGTCCTCTTCGTGAAGTCCGCAGCAGCATAGCAGGCTTTTGAGTTTTTGCATAGAGCCAGGGGGTGGCGACGACGACAACGACGACGACGACGACGACGGGAAAGGGAAGAACGAAAATGGCCGCGATGCCAGAACCGACCCTGCTTCGCAATGCGCCATCCGTGCCGTGATGGCCACTCACCACGTGGGAGTTTGTTGTGCCTCCAGGGCAAAGCCCCCTGGAGCAAACAAGACCATTCTCCATGTCATGTGAGCTTCGGGTTCTTCCTGCGGCCCAGTATGTATGGGGAACATTACGAGGATCTCCAAAGGATTATTAGTATAGATATGCGCAGGGCTCGTATCACCGGGTATCGCCTCAGCTATCCTCCCTGTCTGACCTGTCTGAATTCAGAGAAGCTTTCCCCGAGTCTCGCAACTGCGCACCTGGGAAATATCTCTTCGACTCGGGAATCCTCTACAGCATTTACTTTTCCATCAACTTCTCGCCCACAAATCTATGTGCTAAGCGCTCTCGATTCCATCGGCTCTCCTATGTATCACCTCAGACACTCCCAGACTCCCTTGTTTAACTACATAACGAATCGGGAACAGTCATTGTCGCAATGAGCCGGCAACGACCGTCATCCACCACCGTCATGCACGGTCGACCCTTCACTCCCACACCCTCGTCAAACATATCCCCACAAAAAAAAAACATACCCTTATACTACTTATTCGCGCGATGTGATTGGCACATATTTTAGATACGTAAAACGTTGATGTCGTCTAACTGCGACGAGCATCATCATCAGAATGAAATGCTGATGGCCTGGACCTTTGGAACTCGGTGAACACTACCCCTCATCAGGGCGGCGTGAAAATTACTCATATGTTTGTGTAAGTACATGGTAAATGGTCGCTGGCCGCCGACGTCCGCCGTCCGCCCAGGGACTCAGGCCTCAGGAGTCAGTCAGGGATTCTGGGGTGATTAACCCGTAAGGCCCACAAAAGGATGTTATGTATTTATGATGCATGTACTTGCTCATCTACGTCGTAGCGCAAAAATCACCATCGGACCGTGGACGAGTTACGTTCCTCCAATGATGACTCGGGGCTGTTCCCTGCCAGCATACCGTATAGCTCATTCAGTTCAATGAACTAACGTTAGTTAGAAATCCTTCGAATTCTACTACATACAAACATCCTACCGATATCCAACATCTTCATAGAATCCCAATCTTTGATCGAAGCCTCAACCCTTTTGGTTCTCTTAACAGCACTTCAGACTCACTTGAAAAAGAAGTTCATCCGATCAGTACCTAACATCACCCAAAAATAGAAGTTTAAATACTTACAAAAAGTGCGCTCGGAAGTTAAGTAAGTATTCACGCACATAAGTACATAGGTGGCAATGATATCTCCCTGAAGAACTGAAGAATTGGATATCGAGCTATCACCGGCCGCGGCGGCCTTTTCTCAACTCAATTGGTGTTTCGGCGGCAAGCCCATTCCATTACATATTTTGTTTATTCAAGCCTTGAGGCAAGTACGGCATGTCGATCTGGCAAGGACGCCTCCTCCGTCACCATCATCATTCCTCAGAACTGTCAGTGATTCAACTTTCAACCTGCCCCACATGAGCGCTTTATAGCTTCCCAGCTATACATCTAACCTGTCGAGTTAGTAAATACAACGATTCGAAGACAATGCCATTGAAGACGACATCACTCGAACGAACAAAACCATGTATAGCGCTTACGGTTTTTCTAGATCCCACATTTGCACCGCTTTAGGTATTGCTTGGGGTACCTCCGCGGCCGCAGGTGGTACGTCACGCGTCAGAATGATACCGTGGTGCAGTCACTGCGGTGCGTTCTGTTAAACCTAATTAAGTAAATGTCCTAGTAAGAACCCATCCATCCATCGCCATGCCCACCAACTAACTCAATCTCTTTCTCTAGTTACTTATTGCCTTCCGACTTCGACGCGGGCGCCAATCAGCACCACTAGCCAGTAGCCTGACCGGACATACTAAATATACACCGACCCTTTGGACACGGAGGTTTCCCACACTCAACCTGAACGATAGTGCGAATGGATATGCTGTAGAGCCACGAGTTGAATCGAGCATACGTACAAGTGTATGGGCATGGAGTTTCAACAGCCCAAAATGCAGAGGGCTCCGCGGTCCCCGATTCGAGTCGTGTATTCGAAAAGGCCGAAATTACAATGCACGTCTGTATCTCTAGAGTACAGATTAAGTTCCTTGGATAGTTAGCCACAGGCCTCTGCCTCCTCCGCCGTACCCAAAACACCGCCGTGCTCCACTCTACCCGACCGACTCGGACTCGGACTCGTTGCCATACTCTCTGCGTTCGAGGAGGGCGCTGGCGTGAAGCCCGGCTCAAAGAGTACGAACAATAAGAGTTGAGTTGAAGTAAGGAAGAAAGATTCGGAAGTGATCGGTGCATTTCTATGCAGAATTTACTTTGGGCGTTTGCAATACTCCGACTTCCGAGGAGCCTGAGGATTAACCTGCTACTTATTGCTCTATTACACACGCATACTCTCAATACACAATAAAATACATCCCATGCGCCCACTTCAAGTTTGGAGCTAACTCCCGGCCGATCACGCCCCAAATCGTGAGCGTTTGAATTGGTGTCGAAAGATGAACGATACACGCCGCTCAGACTTCTCCTTCTCGCTTTCCCATTCCCGACATCTCCTACGTGCCCCATCTCGGTTGTTTCATTCCGCCGACCTTCGAAGCGCATGGGGCGGCGCAAAAATAAAATAAACTCGACCCCCCGCTCAACGTTTCAAATTTCCAAAAATTCACGGTCAGTCGTCCTCACCCAAGTCAGGCGCAAAGCATAAATTATATCCATCACACCTTGCCAATCACAAAATTTCCGCTTTACATCAGCATTTCAAGGAAAGGGCGCAGATCCCGACATCCCGACTATGCACCGCCCACCTAAACTTTGCAGACAACTGCGTGCGGGATTGACGCCGGGCGTGCTTGGCGCCTTCGATAATGTCTGGAATCTGATGGGCGCTGAAAATTTGATTGTCCTAGCCTCGTGTTTGCTTCCATCAGCCGTTGCGATGGACATGTGAACAGTGGACTTCCTTAATTGCCTCTATGGATTTACCTAAGTACGTGGAAGAGAAGAGACGAGAGAGAATTCCGCCGTTCCGACCAGTGGAGAACCCCAAGGGCATCACGGCGAGATGCCCGAACCGGCCGGTTTGGCCATTTCCCCTGTAAATCAGTTTTGGCATGCAGCAGTAAACTTAGGCAAAGTGCATATGGCCCCAGGTGCCTTGGGACGTCACTCTCAGGTCAAGTCACTGAGAGACGTGGATTATGTGTTATTAAGACATGGCGTTGACACTTGTTAATCTTTTTCTTTGGAGCTTGGAGCTTGGTGGATTGTGGTAAGCTTACTCTGCTCTCAGACTTTGGCCACATTATCTGCTACTCGCTTTCTAGAAATATAACCTTTCTCAGGCTCGACTTCACTAGTAGGTCTAGTTCTTTCCGAAAAGGAACTGTTCCTCTTCTTCTTCTCCTTTGTCTTCTTCCATGTTATTTACGAACCTACGCCCACACCTCGCCAGTAGCCCCACCAGTCTCGAATCATTCTCATTGTCGATTTCTGCGCCTGAGGTTGGCCGACCGGATATTGTTATTCATATATGCGGATGTCTATGCTCATCTGGTGGATGGGATCGACCCGTTCTGATCAAAGTCGTAGAACGATCGTCTGTCGAGCTCTTTGGGCAAGCATACGGGATGCGAAGTGCACATACATACCTTTCACTTCACTCACATCGAGTCATTTCCTCCGACATCTCATCGATAGCTCCTTTTGTATCTTCCCTTTCTCGTGGGGCCGCGAACAGGGACCTTTACGGTGGCCGCCCGTGACGCCTGGCTACGCACTAAAAGTCTCAGGCTGCTGATAATCTTAACCAGCGTGGTATCTCTGGTATCTCTCATACTGTGACTTATCGGCTCCCCCCGTTGGCCGGGTTATGGACTGACTCGTGTTCAGCTTGTTCGGTGCAACAGGTTTAGTCTCTGGAACCCTGTGATTCATAGGAACACACTTGCACACACTAGACTGCATTGCCTCTCCACTGGACTCCCAGGTCTCGCCCCAACTACCAAATCTAATTGAAGATGTTTAGGAGGTGGCATATGCACACCTTTATTAGTTCAAGTTCATTCTCGCCTCTATTCCGCATATCGACGCCTTCATTTCAAGTACCGATATTAATATCGAGCGCCCTCTCGTTATCTCTGCCTCGTGTGCACAGCCCGCCTACCTCCTTACCCAAAATATACCATACACACAGTTCGAATTACGCACGACGACGACCCTGTCCCTGTTCGGAGTGTATGTAAGTGCAGTAAACCAGACCACCTGATGATCGACCATGTGCCCCTCGACTCACATCCGCGCCGGCATTTATATCGTCGCCGCTAAAACGGGAAGAGGCAGGCGGCGGAACGCAGGAGCTTAGAACGTAGACCCAGGACAAGGTTTAGTTGCATGTTTCCTGCCACTACCTTTTTTCAGTATGTAGTTCCTGGTCGCTGCGAGACTGAAAAACGACGAACAGTGAAACCCTCGCAGTCGGGCTTCACTCGATTGTGTCCCGAGTTACAATGGGGTCAACCCTCCCGGACCGTATGTAGGCGGATAGTTACCAGAACATGGGTGCATATGACGCATTCGTAGTCATTCTAGCCCCTGGACCGTTTGCTGTGGATCCCTCGCCTGTCAAGGGGAAGCTCTCCCGTGTAGGTTATCAATCAGAACACATACAGAAGGGGACAGTCAACGGAGAGCTCCAAAACGGGAAGTGGGCATGAGATGTAGAGACCTAGGGTCGAATCGAGGAGACGACACTCGACGTCTCGGTCTACTTAATCGAGGTGGTCAAACGATTTGAAGGAATTTGTATCGGAGTGGCCGCAACAGAGAGAACTTGGGTGCTGGGAATTGTCTGCACTGCATCAAAACAATCAACGTCTCGTTCAGTGCTACTTGGGCCTGACAATCCGCACAGTTGTTGTTGGGCACATCACAATAGGGTCCATAGAAGGCAAAGAAGCCCATTTTTATGAATGATGGTGGATGTGACGTGCTCCGTTCTCCCACTCAACATCCTCCCCCATCATCATTTCCTAATACACTGCCTCACCTCACTCCACCAGATAACAGCGCTACCGCTCTAAATTTATCCCAGAGTCCTGGTGGTAACTATGATTGACAACCAGTGTCTCCCTAGTAGCACAATGGCAGAAGCATACCCTTCTGTGCCTGATTTGACCGACCTTTTGCTTCTGTGTTACGACCAACTCTCTTCGAAAGTCAAGGGATAGATGTGTATGTTAATGATTAGATACCCCTTTTCCAGCTCAGCTTGTGATGACATCGTTCTCACCTCAACAGTTCGATTTCGAAAGCTCGAGACAGGCGACAATCGGCAGCTCTTGGTGCCTGAGCCGAGGTAGCTATTGTTACGACAGTTTTCTGTGTCGAATTATTAGTTGTCTATGCCAATGATTAGATACCTCGAGCTCGACGTCACATACTCAGAATCATACCGATTCGACTTCTTCCATCCAGGGACGACAATCGCGGCAACCAACGTTCTCTCATCTCCCATTCTCCCGAACTCCAGAGATTCTTTTTCTCTCTTACCTTTTTACTTATTCCCTTCAGTACATATTGGTGAGAGTCCCCTTCTGATGAAGACCCGTAACTCGCGTTCCAGACCCCGCAAAGTTTCAATCGGCGGAGCAAGCCCTGTCTTAATGTTAACTAATCGTGTACGTGGTCTCGGAGTTGGGCATCTCGTCGGCCCTCGATCCTCATGGTCGCACTGTTTTTGGTAGAGTAGCCGCACACTGATTGGCATTGAGTCCGAGTCCCGAAGGTCGTCAAGGAAGAATACATCTTGTACTTCAAGTTAATACTACTATAGCCATACATACCGGGCAAAATCCACACAGTATAATACAATCGGTGAGTCGTGAGTATAGAGAATTATTTCGTAAGGTATTGTCTGCAACTTCGTATACTACCTCGAAGATAATTAGACAAGTCCATGCACATATATACAGAAGGAATAAGATAGATGTCCGGGGTGTCCATATCATAAATTCGATGTCCGTCTGGGGACCGAAGGGAGTCAGACCAGCTTTGACGACGAAGAGCTTCATGGTTTCGGGTGTTTGGAACGAGGCTTGATCTTGTTCCGCTTGAGGGATAATGGTCGCGGCTTTCCACGTAACCTCTGGTACACTCCACACGCATTGCACAATTGGGCGCCAGTCTTCGACCGTCGCCAGACAGATGTGTGATGAGTACGGCAGTGAGAGCACTCAGGACCAACGTAATGCTGGTCCGAGTCGTCGGTCGTGTTCCCATCGTCCGCGTCCGCGTCGATGAGCTCTTGTGGGCGGAGTCGATTGCGCTGCTGCAGGTACAGCCCGCACGCGTTGCAGAGGGGTTTGAAAGTCGATGGGTCGCGCCTCCACAGGGGAGTCTGCGTAGCTTGACAGTGAGAGCATTTCTTTTGCCCGGTAACGGGGTCTCGATTATTTGGGCGAGCAGAGGGAGCCGGTCTGATGGAAGAGATCGTGACGGGCTCGTTGTAGAAAGGAGGTGGAGAAGGGGAAGGGACAGGCGATATTCGGTAGATGAGGCCGCCGTTGAGGGTCATCTGATGGTTTTGCTGAGGACTGTAGGGAGTGACGGGACTATCAAGCACACCAATAGATTGCCAAGTGTGCGAGTCGATCGTCGGGATGAGGTTCAATCCTCCAGTCCACTCAGGCGAATTGGTGTTGGAGCGCGACGACATATATTGTGGAGAGGACGCCCTCTCACTGTAGTATGGACGATGATAGGTTTGATTCCATTGAGCGGAGGCTGTAACCGGTTCCGGAGCATCTTCCGAGTCAGTCGAAGACGAAGAGGAATCAAACAGTCCAAAGCCGCGCGGGATATGGGCATTCGTCGCCATCGCCCGCAGCATACCGACATCGCTGCCTGGAAGCATGTGTGGCGGATAAGACGGAGAATCCACAGGCGTAATAGTGGTCCTGAGATCCGACGATATGTACGCCCCTGGGAATATGCCTCCCGGGCTCCGTCGAGTCTCCTCATCCCAATAGCGCTTGGTGGGGATGGGCGCGGACTCTAGGAAGCGATGGTCAGAGATCATGGGCGTGCAGAAAGATGGCTGAGCTTCACCATTGGTCCAAGTTTCTTCAAAGCCGGTGAAGGGGGCCATTGAAGGCTGCTGCATCGCGTGGTTATAGAGCATCGCCTGGGGGACAGTCATTTTCCGTTTGTTTCTGAGAAGATGAAGCGAGGAGTTATATATGTTGTGTAGTAGACGCGGGTGGTTAAGTCATTGGTGCGAATACGGTCACGATCGCGGTGATTTATATAGACGTGCCGTTGGAACTTGGGACCATCCTAAAAGTGAATGGATTTGTCGCCGGGTAGAATCGAGATCTCCCAACGGAAAAGTACCATGTAGGGTTGCCTGGATCTGGCGATGTGAGGTGACGTCCGATGAAAGGGATTATAAGAAATCAGATCTCGTGGGCATAGCGTCCAGTCCTCTGCGGGGCCAATCCCACTCCCTTGGCTTGGCATTGAGAATCCTCTTCACTTCCGTTGGGCCGCAAACAGGAATAATGCATCCTGAGTTCGAAGTTGTCGCTTGATATGGAGCTTGAGCGGTCGACGTCCCGCTCCGAGATTATACTTAGCTTGAAAGATTGATGCAGAGTGGGCGAGGCTTAGAGACTATGGGACAGCCCACCTCTGCATGATCAGGATTCTGCTTGCGTACGTAAACCTCCAATGTTCAAGCAACCGGCTTGTTCGGAATCCACTGCGCAAGTCAATTGTGAACCGTATTCAGCTTCGCAAGCCGGCTTCAGAGGGGAGGAAGAACCTGACTCAACAGCGAACTTGATGGTATATGGGAGGCAGTGTCCGGGCGACTCCTTCTCGCATAAAGCCTAATTTGGGACAAGAGTAGTATTGGATAAAAACAATTATCGATGGCGAGGCAACGATATGCCCTGATAGTACGCGGATTAACTGTGAAAATCACGGAAAACGCGGAAGGATTTGAAAATACTTAATGGAGGCTACATCACCTGATTGCGCACCTCTCAAGACACGAGGCGCCAATGGAACTGCGACACTATGTAATCAATTGTGAGAGCCGAGAAAACTCTAGCGCTCGAAAATTCACAGCAGTCCCCATTCCTCATCAATGGCCGTCACTCTGTCTTCCCGAAATGGTTTCTTCAATCGACGAGCTAGACTTTCGCGTCGCAGAGCGGGCAGTGCATATCTGAAGCGAGGAGAAGTACGCGTAGGCGAACCTTCAGTTGAATGTTAGTCTCGACCTCAGTTGACGAACTCTATCAGCTACGATGGCAAAGCCTTGGGTGATCCTCAGGGCCCTATCAGATCACAAGCTTGCCCTAAAAAACTCAGTTTGGAACAAGGGAAACCTCATAGAGGTACTTACTCTGAGCACGGTCAGAGGGTCGTTATAGTCGAATATCGTTTAATCGCGCAGCTCATCATTTAGTGGAGAGTCCGTTCGGTATATCACTTGACGACCGACGATAGTCCTTCGTCCTCAATATATCAATCAGGCACAACTTCGAAGTTCGATGTGGTCCGCCAAGTTGAACCTTGAAGAATTAAACATCTCCCCATCACTTGACAGTGAAACGGTTCAGGATCCCTATTGAAGGAATCCGGGATCCAGCGTTCGTAAGTCAACCTTCCAGGAATGGACACACTGTTAAATGGAGCAGTCGTAAGTGATGCGATAGTCATATGGATAAACTTCTAATCCCACGTCTCTAAGTCGGAACAGAGAGCACCATATTTCCAGGAACCATAATCGGGTGTGACGACTAGGTAAACCTCAAAAGCGCTGTTTCAGGTATTTTTAATCAAATCATTAATGAGCCCACTTACATCGTTGGCAAAATCGAACTCACAAGAAGCTCTCGATGGCTCTGCGTCCTCGGTACTGTAGCGGCTGGCACCAAATGAAAGGCTCTTGACTTGATGTTTCAGAAAGATTTCAACAGTAGGTGTAATGACGCCGATCTGCCAAACGCCCTCCGCCGTTGCCATCACTGCTCCTCCTCACCACTGAATTGAAATTACCTATCGTGGAATATTATCCAAAAAGTCAATCCTGCAAAAAGATGAACCTTATGAGATATCCAAGACGTGGATGCGTCATCGTCAGTAAAAAAAATCTATCTCTTAATCGTGTTCTGAATGCCAATCAAGTTCTACGCTCGCTACCCCACAGCTCTATGTACCTGGGAGACCTTTCCATCATCCCTGCGCCTCCGGCCTGTTTCTTCCGTCTGTTTCTTCCGTAATTAATTCAAGGGGGGTTTTTAGCCCTCGTCCGATATATAGCCGATTCCGCGAAGGTAATGCTGGTATGTTGCCAAATCACCTGGAAGCCGCTAGAGCGCCATGATATACGGTTTCTGCCAACTATGAGGTATTTCCTGGGATCTACAGCTATTGCTGTTGTCCATCCCTGCATCCTGTCAGGAGTAAGACGATTAGGAAAACTTTCTGAATATGGGAGTTTACCTACAAAGGGGCAACCGGATCAAGGACGAACCTAGCCATTCCAGAACGCCGCAAACAATCATTTTTGTGGAAAGTTTACGAGTCGGGCAGCTCACAGCCATTACCGATGATCTCGAACTGTGTCCTATTTTCAAACACCAGGGCGCCCAAAAAGCGCGATCGAAACGAGAGGTTGGGATTGGTGTTATTTTTTCATAGTTTCATGGAGCGCAAACGAAGCATCCACCCCATTCTTTGGACAGGAGACATGACCACAGACCCGTCTGTGATGCAATGATCAATTGTTCTTCCCCGCCGACGTGAGAGTCCCAGATTGCAGATGAGAGCGCCACCCCCGAGAATGATGCAGGCTAAACAGATATTAAAGACATGATGCAACTTCATGAGATCGGCTAAGCCTCAATGAATTCTGGAGAAGGATCTGAGAGACACCGCCAAGGAGCAGGATTCCCAGGGCTAGTAAAGAGCACAGCGATAGTATTGTGCCCCGTTTCGACAGCAGTCGTAGTCGTCGTCGTCGGTGGTCAAGATGTCGGGAGAGCATACCGCAGGAATAAGTAATGACGGACATGCATGTGACTTGCATCCACGTGGATTCACGTGAGTGGGTCTTCGATGCCACAGACGATGTTGAACGATGGTAGGCACCGTCTATATGTTTTCTCCACCGTCCCGCTACGTATAATCTACGAAACGACGCTCCTTGACCTTTCTTCAGCGCAATATGTCGTTTATTCGACGCTTATTCTCAAAGGTGCGCGTTGTATGGCCAATTGGACCCGTGTAAGCTAATTGGGAATGTCTAGAAAGCAGAGGAAGACTATGAAACTATTTTGTCGAATCTTGCCGATGATATCCAGAAACGCCAGATTAAACTGTCGGAAATACGCCTTAGAGAACGGCGCTCGACGTTGCTTGTGACTTTGTACACTCTGGCAGCTTGGGTGGGCTATGTCAGCTTGTGGTATATGAACGCGTTGCCTGCTCTCAAGAACCAAGGCGGCGTGCGGAATCTCAGGATTGAAAAGGCCTTCAAAAGTGTTCCAGTCGTTGCGGGTCCCATAATGTATGTCCCAGCCACGTTTCCTTTGTCTCGAGCCTCATTTTTATCCCTAACAGAATCCTCTTCATTCGCCGAATTGTCCAGATTTGGTACGAGAGGAAGGGAAATGCTGAGGGTAAGTTTCGCGTTTCCAGTATGTTTAACGGGCCTCTGACCGTCTTAATGAAGAGAAGGGCCTTCAAAAACTCATGAAACATCGTCGAGAGAAGGTAGAGGAAATAAAGAAGAAGACGAACTATTATTCCACCAGAGACTTGCTTCAGAAGTATGATGACGCGTCTCCAGCAGAAACACCTCTGCGTAGACGAAATGGACCTGTGCCCAGCGCCTTTGCAACGCCTAAACCCGCCGTACCCCTAGAACCCCGTGGACCCATACCTATTGATCCTCGACTGAAGACACCGTCCAAGGCTCTTGACCCCCGGTTAACCGGTACGTCGCTTTCATCTACATCGCCTGAGATATAAGACTCAATCGCAATAACCACAGCGATATCCCCGCCCTATCCCATTGCCCCTCCTCGTAAGCAATGGTATGACAAAGTTGCTGATGCTCTTTTGGGGGACGACGATCAGTCCTTCCAATCTCCAAGCTCTCGCTACGCCCTGATTTGTGCAAAATGCTTCACTCACAACGGTCTCGTAAAGGAAAGCATGTGGGAAGATGCCCGTAAGTAGTCTTATTCGCGATCTCCCACCAACTTTCCTCACCCCGAGTTCGCATCCAGAATACGTCTGTCCGAAATGCGGCCATTTCAATGCCTCCGTCAAGTCTAAGAAGCAGCAGAAACAGGGACAGGTGATATCCCCGTCGACACCACAGGGAATTTCTCGAATCTCCTCGTCGTCACATTCTCCGTCCCCTCCTGCTATCTCTCTTTCACCCGATTATCCGCGACCGGAACCGCAGCCGGCGCCCGACCGTGACTCGCCCACTGTAGATGATGATGTAACGAATATGGAGGTTGACGAATGAATGTCCCTTCTTTTCATTTCATTCGAACAATTTCTATTCTAAATGTGTATATTCTTCCTTCCTCCTTGCCCTTGCTGTGCTGCTACCCGTAATAACACCCGTTCTGACCGCCCGGTTGCAGGTGAGTTTGGATCTCCATCAGGGACCATACCATGTACTTCTCCACGAAGTTCGAGGTTCCTCTCGTTTACGGCCTGATCGTCGACATGCTTTGTTCCTGCCGTGGTTATCTCAACTGAACTAAAATGAGCGACGTAACGAAGAAGACGGAGTAAGAACGCGCGATTTGCAACTGGCGATTTCCACTCTCTACTCTGGTCTGGGTCTGGTGAGGTCTGGTATGTATGTATGTAGGTTTACTGCGATTGGGTTTCGGGGATTTGCGAAATCCTTTGCCCGTGCTCCTTGAACCAGGTGGATATCGTCTCAAAGATCCGGGACTTCCGATGATATGGCCCTCTTTTTCCGTTACGCTTACACCTGGTTTTCAGGGATGCCCCATGATTTCCGCCGTTTGCTTTCGAGGCAAATGTTTGCCGCTTATCCGAGACCGGCTATCACTTTGATGTTGAAGACAACTGAATCATTGGGTGTGTAATAATGCTCGTTGCCTTTTTTCCTCCAAGTCTGAAACGACGGTCCCTGGTCAGCTTTGGTATGAATCCTGTAACTTTCTAAGCGGCTTTCAATGAGCGGCTAGTCAACTAAATGACAGAATTTGCTAGATGACTATCCCCATGTTTGTTTGACGCGTAGGGACAAGGAGTTAACACAACGTGGCTCTTGCCAGACACGAGGTCACCGGTCAATCGTCAGTCTCCCGCCATCAAACGTAGATATCTATCACCTCTGCTAGTACATAGTATGCAGTCAATGCAGATATGTATTGTATGGTGTCCGTTCTCTCCGATGAATTAAGTATATGAATGTAACGTCACTGTAAAATGTATATCCCGTTGAATTCAGAGATAGGCGTTATCACCAACTGCAACGGGTAAGTAACACTAATATTAGAATTGGAGATGGTGGCTAGATGGGCAGGAACCCTCAACTGAGATGAGTTGCGGAGTTGGGGCTTGTATTGCAGATCTCTCGGTGCGTGCTCCATATCGTCAGAATATAGTAATGGACTGTATACAGACATGCAGTATTTGGAAGAAGGATTGGGAATGAATCGAATACTCCTGGATATGATCGTCTCCCTGATTCAGTCAGAGAGTGAATGTTCCCATCCACGAAGGTCGCCTTAGAGCACAAGAAGCGCAACTTCCGACGCCCCGTTTCGCCTC
Organism: Coprinopsis strossmayeri; assembly: GCA_900156845.1. Taxonomy (NCBI): domain Eukaryota; kingdom Fungi; phylum Basidiomycota; class Agaricomycetes; order Agaricales; family Psathyrellaceae; genus Coprinopsis; species Coprinopsis strossmayeri. The sequence goes on along the minus strand of FTPT01000317.1, from coordinate 17,229 downwards.
GATGATCTTTCAATTGTTTCCAGAGTAGATGTATCCGGGTTTTGAGTTGAAAAGTTAAGCCCTCCCGTCTATCTATCCATAGGAAATTCACACGTCGTGGGTTGTTCAATGTTGGTTGCTTCGAATCAAAAATTTCGCAATCGCGAACCGTGAATCGCAAACGTCGTCCACATCCAAGGCTATACAACTTCTCGATGTCGATTAACACTGTCTTACAGAAGTTCTGAGGGATGTCGTGTGGTGCCAGTATAATTAGATTTCAGACGTATCTACTACAGTGACCAAAATCGGATAGGGCCGAAACTGTGTTGAAAGGGATTGAAAGCGTTCCGTGCGCTGATTTTCAGGCCCGGGAATATACCTGAAGTAGAGTTGAACCTTTGATCGAGGGGTCAATTACTCCAGAGTTGCCATGTAAATAGGACGGGTTTCATCATAGATCGGTCATGACCTTCCTTCTTATAAGAGATATGTCGGCTAAAGCGGCCATGTCGGAGACTGGCGACATTCGAGTTTACATGGTGCCAATGGGCGACCGGCTCGGGAGAGGGAGAGATTACAGCCGGTGGGACCTCTTAAGAAGACATTACAAACACACCCTCCTGCTCTTGCTTTATTGTAGATATATCGAAACCACTTCAATTGGTTAAAGTTGTCAAACTACGGAACAAACACAGTTGGGATCTTCAAAGGGGCGAACAAGCTTTTCAAGCCGCTTCCTTTTCATCACGATCAAACTTCTCTTTTGTTATTGATGTTCTTGCCCCCTTCGTGATGTGAGATAACCCTTGCTGGCCTTACTACCTACCGAAATCGATAATTGCAATATATGCGAGGGAACCAGGGTAGCTTTAGACATATTAGAAATTGTTGGACAGGTCCTCGCGGCTTCTTCTACGCTCAATTCTTTGTCGCACCTTGGCAGGTGAGATCTTGACTAAGTGACAGAAAATGGCCTGTGCTACCGTTGATGCCCGTCTGGAGTCCATCGAACTGCCAGAGGCCTGTCTCGGTTGCTACAGGACGGGACCCATGACCTATACCTGTGCATGTCTCGTTATATGTAGCGATTTGTAGTAAGGTGGCGTAGAGAGCCATACGGTGTGGAGGGGCACATTGGCTAGTTGTGGAAGTAGGAATGGATAGGGTATTGGCTTATTTCGGGTTTTGGAGGGAAGGTGGGACGGTATGTATCCAAACCTGACACCACTCCACTTCGATCGGAAGAATCGCACGACGAGAACCACAATGACCCATGCTTCTTTGACTGGTCCGAGTGTACTTCGCCCTCATCTCATCCCGCTGCCTTGAGAGAGCGCGTTTCGTAGAAATACTCGCAAAATCGCGGCTATTGCACAAATTAACTGGCAAATCAAACAAGGAGGAACGCCTGGAGTTGATGTCTATACCCATCTCTCATCTCATTTCACCTAGTAAGCCAGTGCAGCTGGGAAATGTATCTCCGAGACCCCCAAAATGCCCGTTACGGAAGCGTCTTCCAAATTCTACCAGTTGGGATTCGATTGTTGGTGGTGTTAGATGAGACCTCTATGGCAGATGTCCCCAGATCTCGAGAGCTCAGCGCTCAGCGCTTGTTTCCTCCTTCAGTATTCGATTTTACGCTTTCTTCCAGTACATTCCCAGTCTATCCAAAGTGCAGAGAAGCTATCTCAGTTAACATTTCCTTTTCTGAACTTCATCATCAACCATCGTCATCTTCAAGGGCAGTCAGTCGATTAGTACATTAATGTTCCGCCGACCTGTTAAACGACGATCAGGCACTGTGGATCAGGCGATGATAGGGCTTGTCGTCTTAAGACCATGGCGAAACGAGCCTGGCTCCATTGATTAGAAAGGGTAACCTGGCCTTAAGTGAGGGATACGAGCGGTTCAGATTCCAGTTCACCTCCAAGGCTCGACCCATTCCTGGGATACCTCGCCCGTCCTGTCATTTCGGGATCTAGGGGCTATGCTTCCTCTCAATCAGGTTCTCTCCTCTCAACAGCAATCACCGCCTCGTTTAGGCTTCTTTTAGCGCCCTGCAGAGATGATTCACTCACGTAGTCATCATACAATGCCATTTTGAGTGATCAACGGGCTGATAGTCAATGATGCTTCATGAACTTCCTCTCGGTCACCTCGACCGGCGTCCCCGTCGCCTTCACCATTTCTCCCAAAACTCGGCTGGTTCTTGATGAAAACCGACAAAACTTTAGATGAAAGAAGTGCTGCAACTGCGGTCTAAGAAGTGGCCCAGCCAGCGAGTGCCACGGAGGATAAGCAAACGAGAGCCAATCGCATTTGTACACAGGAATTTTCGACCTACTACTTTGGAGAGTATTCACACGTCGGCTCCGCTTCGCTCCATCATGATTCATGCATGCTTCAAATCAGTTACCCCCAACTGACTCGACGAGAAACGTGGTCATTGGGTCCGTATATTACTGTGCCAGTGCCATTCACGTTTCTGTGTGCGGCGGGTTCAGCCTTGAACCGTTTTGACATTTAGTGTCCCGCCAGCCTACTGGTTGGACGTTCCCGCTGGATAAATTTGCTTATTCACCCTTCGGCTATGACGTCCACTTTGACCATGGAAGTTCCCTTGCTCGGAGATTCAGATGGGCATATACGGATTCTTCTACTGGGAAATAGTGGTATGTCTCGAGCTGAGCTCTCGTAATAGCTTTACATATATGCTGACGCGCATCTGCCCTGAAGGCTCAGGAAAGGTAAATTTAATTATTTGACATTTAGGCAAGGCAGAATGGGTTTACCTTCACACCTAGTCTACCACTGGGAGGAGACTGGGGGGGATCTTAGGAATCCCATTCATTTCTTTGGACCACGTACACTGGAGACCCGGATGGAAGTCAACTCCGAACGAAGAGTTCAAACAAAACGTAAAGGCCATTTTGGACGATACGGGAGCATCATGGGTGGTCGACGGAGACTACCACGAGCGTATCGGCTCCATGGTTCTTGATGCTAGCACCGATGTAATCTGTTCGTGCTTCCCTGTTTCCAAACCTGAGTTCAGATATTGATGGCTGTGCTCATTTTAGGGCTCGACCCTCCCCTATCACTATACTTTTTCCGTCTCCTCTGGAGAACTCTTCTCCGTTTAGCCGGGCTAATCCCTCCATGTAGCCCTGGTTGCGAAGAGCGCACATTGGAAACGTTCTTCTCTCGAGATAGCATACTCTTGTGGTGCCTTTCTCACCACCTACCAGATCGACGAAGGAATCTCCAGAGAATGAAGGAAATAGGGTTGGAGGTTGGATCTGACGTTCCAAAACGTCGCATGAGAAGGATTCGCGGATGGGGAAGCGAATTGGATGACTGGATAAGGCTGGTAGAGCGATGGGTCGTAGCCAGGAAACAGGAATGAGCTGTCAGATGTCCGTGTCAAGTCGCCCTAGCAGTCCATACGCGTAGTTGAAGCGTAGCAGTTTGCACATGATACATACCGCCCATATACCGACGCGGAGGGTGCTGGCGCCTCGGATACAGTCCATCAGCTAGTAAAGGAACAGATAACGTTGAACTCCCAAAACTTTAAAAAATTTCACCGTTAGAATTCACAAGGCAGGGCGCCTGAGATTGCAAAGTCAAGACGTTGCCACCCCATACGGGCCAATTGATGCACTCAGCAGCAATGTATGTCTCTTTCAAGCTAGCTTTGCTAATGCATCATTGTACTGTTGGTGTAATGCAGTTCCCATAAGATACAGTCAGACAAACCGTGATCTAGCAACCTCGTCCTGCATCCGATCGAATAACGTATTGTCCGTGTGGAGAATCGAGATATCATAGGTCAGGTTGCATGCGGCTACCGCTGGAATTGGTTAGAAATATTCCTGAGCGATGATCGTGGGGTAAGGTCAGAGTGGTGAAATGGAGTGGCCATTTCACCGGCCCTACTATGGGAGTTGTAATATGGTTCTCGTTCAGACGCTGGGGTACGCGGCAGAGACGACGTTCCGTCCGTTACAGGAGAGTTCTCAACAATCGTGGAGAGCGTAACTCCATGCACATACTTGGAAGATAAGGGGCTCGTCGACATTTGCTGAAGGGTTGTGTCGCTCGAGGAATGAGAGTCTACGTTGGTGTGGTCATACGACGAACTCGCGGAGGAGGGGACACCGGAGAAGAGCCTATGCTGAGAGGTGGGTGGCGGCTGCTGCGGATACTGTCCGGAACTTGGATGGTGCGTCGGATACACCACGTCAGACTCTCCCGATTCCCAGTATATCGCTTGTGGTCTTTGTGAAGAAGAAGAGACGGGAGGCATCGTCGATCTTGATGCGCTCGCTACCGTCCACGCTTCGGAGAGAGGTCTCTTTCTCCTCCGAGCGCAAAACCATACGAACAGCAATACGATGAGCAAGCCTAAACAGCCTAGGATGCTTCCAACTACGACATGTGTCGTCCGCTCATTCGCAGCATCAGGAACAGCACTCCCCGATGTGGGAACGCTTGTACTGGAGCACCGGGTTGGGGATGTCAATGATTGAATGGAAGATGTCCTATTGTCACTGGAATCTGGGTTATCGTCCAAAATGGTGTATCTGTAACAGGTGTAGCGTTACCGAATAGCGTCCCGTTAGATTGAATAGATGGCGTACATTAAACCGTCAACGACGGCGAATGGCTCTTGGTCACCGATGGACATAACAAGCGTATGCTGCGTATTGTTTAGTCCAGTTGCGGACCATACAGCTGCATAATTAACTGTCTCAGGGCCAAAACCACCAGTATCTGGCCGACTGCGATCAACCAGGTCGATGAGCATCGCGCGCCCCGAATCCAGCGAGATTGCAGTAGTAACGTGATATGGCCACAAAGGTGACAAGAAGTAAATCGCTACTCCTAGTCGGAAAAATTCCCAGGATCGTAGCTCAGTCCTCTCCCAGAGGGTGATGGCAGGTCCTGTACTCACCTGTGAAGTTGAACGTTGCCGTTGAATTCGGTGTCTGAGTCAACATATGGGCGTAGCCATAGTCCAAAGAGCTATTTTTCGACATAAACCAAGCCCCTTGTGGTCGATATCGAATGCTAGGGTGCACATCGTCGACAGTAACGTTTCTAAGCCCAAAAATCAGGTTCGCAAAGCCGAGCAGTAAGAGGGGAAGGTGAAGGTGCATGGGCAAGGTTGGGGGGCATTGCTTCTGCCAGGTGCGCAGCTTACACTCTTCAGTTAGATATCGCAACACATGTCGGGGTCATTAACGCTGCGAATAGACTTAAATGAGGCCCAGAAACGTCCCATTCCATGAAGGAAGGCATGAGGCAAAGGGGGAGCAAGAGACAGATCACGGCCACGGGGATCGCGGGAATCATTGCTAATTCGGGATTTGCCAAGAACCTTCGGTGAGTTCCGAAGGCTAGGAATAGGGGGAAAACAACTAATGGTTACGAAATCGTATGTAGTGAATTTATTATACATTGATTATATGATGGATGTAGAGTATAATCTAAGGCTACAGCTGGAAGGATTGACATAATAAGAGAACGTAATGACATGAGCAATGTGACATGAATTCAAACATGAACTTGGAATGGAATTGAGTCCGTTGAGTTAATAATGAAGTCGAATATTAAGAAGAGTGCAATAGAACGAACATCCGGACTCTAATCAAGCATCAGAAGTTTCGCGCTTGTGCATACGAGGGCCAGGCATGGTGTGGTACTTGTCCCTCTTCCTTCTGTCGCAAGTCAGAACGACCTTCTCATCGCGATTCACAGTCACCGTATTTGCTAAGTCCCTAGTTCCTTCGAGCTTAGAGTAACGAGGAGATGGTGTCCCTGGCGTGCCAGGACTAGATCCAACGTAAGCAGGCGGTGAATCGGAGCTAAGTCTCGGAGTCTCTGCTGGAGCTGCTGGTGGAGGACGAGCCAGGCTTGCTGAAGCTGTTAATGGAGGGTGAGCCACACGTGCTGAAGCTGCGGGTGGAGGACGAGCAACGCTGGCAGCACCATAGCCGGCCTGCGCAAAAGAAGGTGCGAGAACAATAGGGAGATGCGCAAGATTGGGAGGAAGCTGCTGCCTCCGTGGGCGCACTGTGCTTGAGTATTGCCATGTCGTGTACGGTATTGATGTCGCTGCATAAGAGGGCTGAGGTCTGTTAACAAAGGGTGAGGCATTGTCCCATGGTGAAGGTAAGTTTAAGTTTTTCTCAGGGTCAGGTAACTTGGAGGAAACGCGGGTCTCATCAATAGTGGAAAGCAAAATTTGAGGCTCCATCTGGCATCGATACCTTCTCCGACTCCGCCGCATAAAGAGCATGGCGAGAACAGCGACGAGACACCCTCCCACCCCGATCCCTACTCCAACTGCCATTGGCATCACCCAGTTTCTGCGCGCTCCCTCTTCTTCGAAATTTTTCTTTCCAGCCTCGGTTGCTGATGGTTCTGGGCTACCGGACGGGACAGTGGCATTGGGCGCTGGAGTCGTATAACTAAAGACAATCGGGTAATATGAGTAATCGCAGTACCCATGTGGGTAAGAGAATTAGCGCACATTATCGCGTCAAATATTAAGAAAGGGTATCCAGATGCGGGAGAGATTCGAAGTGTATGTTCCATCGTCGGATCGAGACCAATCCAGGACGCGACAACCATGGACACTATAGTCGGACCGCTTCCTTCAATTTCAGGAACAGAATGGTCTTGTAAGTCGATCTGACTATCTCGACCATCGTCGAGGGATATCGAGGTTCCAACAGGGTATGGCCACTTTGGGGAGGAGAGATAGAGTGCAGTGCCTAGAAATTACGGACGAATGAGTTTCAGGGAGAATTCGAATCTAGAGGTAACTTGCTACGCACCATTAAATTTGATCAACGCATACGCATCAGGATTGTACGACGAAAGCATATGTGAGCCCCCCGAAACCCATCCATCTAAGTCTACCTTCCGCTCCCACCCAGGTGAATAAACAATCGAAGAGTCACCATCCTGTATAGTGATGTTCTGTTGTGCATATGCCGCCGGCACAGAGAAAATATCGGAGACCAGCACCAAAAGTGTAAGTGGGTGAAAAAGAATGTACAGAGGTCGGAGGGTGAAGAAGTTGAACATAATCAGAATTCGTGGGCGTAACTCACTGTCATCCGAAGGTACAACATATATACCCAAAACCACGACCGACGGTGGTTGGTCAGAGCAATGCCCCCGTGACTCCAGATCTCGTTCCTTGCTTTCATCGCCTGTTCGGGAAATTCCAGTAGTACTGAGAGTTGAAAGTACAAGGACACCTTTGTAGGGATCGGAAAGCGCAGGCACGCGCTTACGTTTCTCTCTATGGGAAACGTCCCACTGGAGGCCAGCTCAACCATGTATGTAACCACTCTCTCTTTTCCAACGGCACCGGCGGAGGGATCGCGCGCCTCATCTGACGTCTTTTGGGACTCGAGAAAGAAGGATTACCTTAAATGACCGAGGGAGGTATCCAGCCAAGATTCAACATAACGACGGCATTATGTGTGGTCTGAAGTTCCTTGTACTTTTTTATCGTTGCCGATGGTCGCGTTTGATCCGCCTCAGTGTCCCTGACTCCCTGACGTAGACTATCAATAGGACCGAATCTTTCGATGTCGCTGGGTATGTGGCTTTCGGTACACTGTATCGTGCACAGATATTTCATAAGCCACCGGGCCAGCGGGGAGGTACCTACCAGCAGCTGCCAGCTCGGTAGCATGTATGACCGAACCATGAAGCCCTGGGCACTGAAGAAAGTCGGCTTCCGTTGTACGTACTGCCAAGAGCCCAACAGGATTTGTGGCGCTTGGCCTAAAATAGATTGATTCAACGCTTGCGAGAGCATACGCCGCTAAAGGCAATATAACATCGACATTCCACTATGTAAGATTGAGGGATCCCGAACTCGGGCTGAGGTATACTTACGAACGAGCTATATATCCACTCGACATAGTCGTGGAGGCCTTGGTTGATAATGTAGATAGGTAACATTTCCTAAAAAAAACTTCCAGGATGCTACAAATTTCAAGTTCTAACAGTTGGGTACGTGTATGAAGACGAATACACGAACGAATAGAATCTCGAGAAATATAAATAGAGTGTAAATTGTGAAATACCGAAAGGAAGGTGGAGAAGCCTAGATCTGGGTGGCCGCATGGAATCCCAAAACAAAAAACACAAAAAAACAGAGAAGGAATGGGGTTGAAGAAGCGACCGTGTAAGTCCGCGAATGAAAACATAATTAAGCGTTACTGTTCCGTTGGTTGAGTCCACGTTGAGATATGTGTAACTGTGTACTCCTCCCTAATCCTCACCTACATACTTACGCATCACCCACCGTGGTCCGAGGTCAGCCGCCCCGCCGTCAGCGTCACTATCATGACGACGACCTGGTCACCTTGTTTTGTCCTCCCTCCCATCAGAACTCATCTCACAGGCGCATCAATCGCACCTCCACCGAAACCCCGCCTCTGGAGGGCCTTGTTCATCCATCCGGCGCCCTCGCTGCTACGTTCAACTCCACCAGGCCGCCGTTCGAATTCCGACTCGGCCCAACACCATCCCCATTAGCATCATCACTCTCGTCTCTCACTCCTTGTTTTTCAGGCGGCAAACGTGTCAGGTTGACACGGCTCGACGACCCTTCGGCGATGACCGAGGCATAGTCGGGAGGCGGCGGTGCGGAGGGGTTGGTTACGTTGAATGTTCCCTGACGACGAGGGAGGAGGGCACCCCCCGACCGGGAAGACTGCGACGACATTGCGCCGGGAGGTGGCATCAGATGCCCAGCCTGCGCGTACGCCCCGCTGTTTGACGAAGTTAAAGTGGAGGTGCTGAAGTACGTGTCCCTCATTCCGCCGTCTTTGTCGCTGGCGTAGGCGTGCATGGACGGGTGGAGACGGTACCCTTGCTCTGACATGGCCATTTGCATATGTGTGGGAGTCATCATCCCCGGCGTCCCTGGGTTGAGATGGCCGCTGCTAGACGGGAAGTTAGGGCCAGAGTCTGTGTAGGGCTTGGGGTATCGGCTGTCCATCGAGTCGTCGCCAAAGTACACGCCTGGACCCCCAAGAGGTTCCGGGTCGAGCGATGGAGCTTGGTATCTCTCTAACCGTCGAAGACGTCTCCTGCGGAAGAACCAGATCAAGGCGATGATCACAACTAACGCCACTACGGCTGAAGCGGCCCCTACCCCAGCGGCCAGGGCGACGGGAACTCCTTCTTGTGTCTTGTTGGAAGCACTGCTCGTCTCGGCGGCAGAGCTCGACGTCTCAGTAGGTCTATTTGATGTGCCCGGAGAAGGTGCAGGCTCTTCATCATCGACGGTATAACTAAACAAAAAAAAGATATTTGAATGCCACATTCTCAATCGAAAACTGCGAGGAAGGGAGTGGGCGGCAGGTGCTTACATTATCTGGTCGACAATCGCAAACGGCGCTGGATTCCCGGGCCTTATTTCAACGGTATATTCTCCATTCGGGAGGGTATCGTCCCACCAGATAATTTCTGATCCAACGGTCGCATGATCACCTGCAGCATCTGGGTTGGGATCCTGCAACTGCACCGTAGTGGTTATGGGTCCGTTGGGATGGCCCTTGACGATGATGGTGCTGCTAACGGGGTAGGGCCATCTCGGGGACATATAATAGAGGGCGGTTCCTAGCAAATTCAAAAAAAAAAAAAACAAAGAGCCAGGAAGAGTTATGAAGAGACTAGGAGAGACGAGGGATCTGAGGGGCGCACCTTTGAACCGGAAGCTCGCAAACGCAGTAAGACTAGACGTCACATAATGCCCTCCCGCTGTTCCATCCACCTCTTTTTGCCATGCTCCCACGTAAGAAATCTCCGGGCTCGTATCGTCAATCGAAACATTCCTCGGCACAGCCGAAACCTCCAAAGAACCAGAAACGAGGACGAGAGCGGCAAGACCAGCCAAACCGCGCACAGAAGTGGGAAAGCGCAGCATCATCATGGCAGCATCTCACCCCTCCCTCACATCCGCCTATAGGTCTTATATTACATATTCATTACTATGCGCCCTATACCCACGACGCTGCCTCATCGACGTCCCACATATCAGAATCAAACAGATTATGCAATCTGTTGGCGAACCCTGTTTCGAATGTGCGTCTTTGACACCTTATCACACTACAGTTTGTTTGTGTGGGTGCGCCAGTGGCGTTTGGAGTTTTTTTGCTTGGTAACGGGACGTGAAAAGTCGAGAGACAAAGGAAGGGGTAGATTCCGATCTAGATTCCTTGATTGCAAGGTAGGCTACATATGCGAAACCGTTTGGCATGCGGTGGGCTCGTTTAGCGCTTAGCGCTCGCCAGTTGACAGAGATAGTGCCAGGTATAAAGCATCGAGACTTGAGGTAGAGGAAGAGACCTCGAATACTCGGATAATCATGGAATCACAGAGAAGTCGAAGACAGCATGTATGATTGATGGTGGACCCACAAACAGGATTTGCCGACCCGCCGGGGAACCATACAAATGGCGGGGGAATTAATCCATACTTTACTTACTTGGAGACCACTTTCATTAAGGTTTCATTCAGCATATAGACCCGGCCGAGCTAGCGATGTTCTCAACTGCGGAAAGATGGAACTAGGACTATCGTGAAAAGTGATGATGGTCTCGCGAATAAAGAGGGCTTCCAGTCGAGACGTCATGAAGAACCCCCGGAAGCCGCTGCCCAACTCAAGCCCAACTCGTGTCTCTGCTGTCTCTGGCATGTCGTGGCTGGCCTTGATTCATAGTTCCCACACGGCAAACTACGGATCGGGAACCAGGCTCGCGAACCGACGCCCCAGAGGCCCCAGCTTTCCGCGTGTCTCGGGGGTGTACTGAGAGTCCTCCCAAAGCCCACTTATATATAGCTGATTCATGTGTAACAAAATCTTCTCAGAGTGGGACCAACGTTATACTAGGAACTTCACTTGCCTTCAAGCCCGGCCCGGGGGACTTGATTCAAATTGTTAGAGCCCACACAAGTTGAGGGAACCTATGTGTGTGTCCCCACAGTACTTTTAATAGCAGTCAGCCGACGTATATGTAGGATGTAAAAAGAACATTACGTTGCCTCAGCTCCAATGCCCTCGAGCCTCGAGGTGCACGCGTGGTTTCATCACAGAACGACCCTGTCATGGTGTATACATAGGTCTCCGCTACGGGAGTAAAACGAAGGCTGTCAGTACCCACTATTACCACCCACAAGTACATACATAAAGAAATAAAACCTCAAAAAGATAACTTAATTTCCCTTAGCCAATACGGACCACTCTGATGTTGCCGTCTAGTAGAGCGCACACTACTAGTCGATGCCAGTTCTTCCGCGGCTAGCACGCCGATCGTGACTAGTAGTGAACATATAATATACTGTAGTCCCATAAATCAGTAATCTCGTAAATACATCTGCAAACTATGAAAAGAACATTGTCCCATCTACACCACGACGAACTCGAGGCTTGAGGGCTTGTCCTGGTCTCCCGGTGTCGCCGTCTCCACTACAGCAACCTCGTGCTACGTCGTCGCCTCAGCCAGGGTTAAGGAGCCATAAACACCCCTCAAGAAGGCAAGTTCTAAGGCGCAAAAGCGAACCCCCGACAGCATATAGCATTAACTTGACTACGCGTCCTCCAAGTCGGTCGTTGTTGCAGCAGCGCACACAGCGGAATTCATACTAATAAGAAGTGATATGTCCTATAGTCCTATTGATCATTGAAACACATTTGCACAGTAAGATGAAAAGAACATTACCATGTCCAACTTCTACGAACTCGAGGCTCCTATCCCTGCCTGTCCCACTCCAACTGCTCATACTTACGTCCTCAGCAAGGTTTCTAAGCAAGCGCATAAATAGATTGCACAACTTAAGTTGAAAGCTTGGTTCTTGAAGACCCCAAAAAAACCCAGCTAGAAATTACATACAGGTTTTTCCAAGCCATTAGTTTCGCAGAAAGCTCCGCTGAATCCGTTGGTTCCACACAAAGGCAGTCAGACGCCTGACGGTTGCCCCCCATCACCCATCTCCGGTCTCCGTGCTAGCAGGCGCTTACACCCCTCTTAGGCTCCTACTTATCCACTCACCGAGCCACCCCTTGTCCGACCGACTCCGACGAAAAAACCAGGCGGGTCCCGACATCGAAAAAGTTCGTCAGTGACACACTGACACTGACACTGACATCTTCGATGATGACAATGTCGATTGTCGATGCCGGCCCACGATCGACTCCAAAATTTCAAACACCGCGATGGTGTTATGTATAAAACCTGGCCTTATTGACTATTTAGTTAGTTACTATTTCGTTACTTACGAGGTCTTACGAGGTTACATACATACACCTTGCCAGTGGTATATAGTAACAGGCAAGGTCAAAGGTACATAAACATAAGTACATACACCGTGTCACCATCGTCCCTGTGTGTTAAGTACACCTTGTTAATACGAAAAGAAGAGGACGGCATAAGCGCTAAGCTTAAGAACTAATTACTTATTACATAGTCTCTTTTTTATTTGTAAGATGGGGCATATGTTAGCGTGGTGAGGGAGGGAGGAGGGAGGAGGAGAGGGGTGGAAGGATGGTTGAAGGATGGTCACGTCATGCTTCATTCATCCTTTAGATTTTAGATTCATTCATGTACATATATACTACAACAAGCAAAGGAAGAAAGAGAGGCATTTGTTTCGATTCGGAAGGTAAAGACTATATACATACATATTGCGAAAGCGTCAAGGGAAATTCGGATTGTATTACTAGAGTGTCCAGCTCTGCTCTGCTTGTGATTGAACAATTGAGTCTAGAACTACAACAACAACAAGGGTTCCAAAAATAAAATAGAAGTTGAATAGAAAAAATTGAAAGTACAATTGGTATGCATGTTATAAAAACAAAAAACCTATACAGCTTGACAGGACAGGACAGGACAGAGGACAGAACGGGTAGGAAAACAAGACAAAGATACAAGATGTAGGGTACGTATACGGAAACGTGAGAGTTTGAGTTTGAGCTTGAGTGAGGCTGGATGCAATGGGATGGGAGAATAGATATACGGAAACGGATATATGGATATGAACCGTGGGACGGGAAGGGATGGGTAGAAAAACTGGGTGATATATCAAACCAAATAATCAAAGCGAATGTCAATGAGTTGAAAGAAAGAAGCACAACGAAAGTTCAAAATTCAAAATTCAAGATTTAATCACTATGTCCGAGGATACTGATTCGTGGGATGAGGGAGAGGAGGATCACACAGCATCCCACCAGGCGCACCACCACCACCACCACCAGCAGAAGACCATCCAGGTCTCGTTCCATCCTCAGTGGCCACCACAACCAGTCTCAGCTTGGACGTCTGCTTCGCCGACACGCTCACAGACGGCGTCGTCCCATTCGACTGCTGCGACACATTATCTGGCGTCGTACCATCATCCCCCCATACAACAACCCCCCGCCATTCTTCAGGTTGTTTCTCGACGGTATAGACCTATACCTTTGTTTCGGCGGGGCCGTAATCATCTCGGTCGTATCAGGCCGGGGTTGCTGCTGCTGCTGCCCCCGTTGCTGTGCTTGATAATTCAAAGCCTAGAGCTCTCGTTCCTTTTCCTGTTGATGCCGTCGAGGCAGGAACCAGAGTGCACCGGCGATGAGGAAGAGACCGACGAGGCCGATGGCTATGGACAGGCCTGTCCGCGTCTCGGGGGTCGGACTCGCCGTCGGAGATGTCGCGACCGCAAGACGCGTTCTAGAAGACGTAGTCGTAGTCGTAACCGAAGTAGTCAAACTTGGCGTTTCAGTTTGTGTTGTTGTGGTGTCTGTGGTCGCTGGGTCGCCGTCGAGTTGCAGAACCCTGTTGGCCGTCCATCATCATCATCATCATTACGATCATGGGTGAGAAGGAGGAAGAGGAAGAAAAAAGCAGGAGGTAGGGGTAGGGGTAGAGTAAGAGATTAAGAGGTCAGAAGACGGTAAGAGCAAATTGGACGCGTTGACGTACACAAGTAGACTGGTGACCAGCGGATAATGAGGGTGCAAATCCCTCGATTATCCATCGAGCTTCTGCTATATGAGCGACGGTCACCGGTCTAGTACACAAGCCCGTCGAGGACTGCGTAGGAGTTTCCTAGTGCGACGTCGATAACGAGCCGTGTGCTCCGTGTTCTCCAAGCTGCCCAATGATCACGCTCCGCGTGTGGTCCTGCAGGTCAATGGGCACGGGGATCCCACCGTCCAGCCGCACCTGCGTCATATCGGCGCCATATACCATATCCAAGTGCCTATGTAATGTACAACCAACCGCACAACGTTGAATATTCAGCATTATCCCAGCCAGAGATGAAGCTTGAAGACGTACCGGTGAACCGAAAGGTAGCCTGTGCGGTGGTGTCGGTCGTGACCATATGATACCCACCAGCGTCCATGGGATTGACACCCTTGTTCCTATATTGTAGTATACAAGCTCCCCGAAGGCGTATACACAATCCCCGCATCGTCATCATCAGCCTGCACCCCCGCTTGCGTCGTGCCAATCCCGGGTAGGACAAGACCTAGGCCCAGGGCAAGGGATCGCGGACATGGCCTGCTCGATAACCTAGTAGGACTGTCAGAACAAAACAAGAGGATCTACTTTTACGGGGCCCCTCGTAGCGGTCGTGTGGAACGTCTTGGATCGTGCTCGTCGTAGCGTAGACTTCTCGGTTGGGTTGAAGGCGCTATCATGTGTGGAAGGGAGGCGGAGGCAGTGTCGTGGGATTACGTAACATTGCTTGTCTCTATGTACATGCTTGTCACTCTGCCCCTCAGGCTATTTGCCTTCCTAATGCAACGCGACCGTGGAATTTCAGAAATTGTTTGACAGGAAGACAACGGGTTGAGGAAAGATTTGACTCCAAGTTGGTCCCCGTGCAAGGAAGCTAAAACCAAGCTCCACCAGTTTCTCTTGACTTCAAAGTTGAATCCTAAGTACGGATGTCCATCGATTTTGATGTAGTCTCCTACTACGAACTTGAAGGGGCAACGCGGCCCTGTGTATGTACTGTATCAATGAACATTATGACGCCGAACGTCAAGCCGTCACGAGGCACTGGCCGTGTCCTTGACACACCAGATCTTTTGCCCTTGCGGCGATTTCATTCAGCGCTTCGTCGGGACTCTCGTGATGTCCCGCTCCTCCCCCGTGTTTGCCTCCGACATTAACATTATATCTGTTTCTACCTGTTTCACTCAGCCTTAAGTCACCGTTGTTTCTGTACTTGATACTTACTATGTACTATGTAGGGCAGTATCTGAGGTGAAGGAAGAAAACGATAAGACCCACCTCTTCATTAATATCATTATATATAGACCTAAGTTGGCGCCACGAGTGACGAGATCATCATTATTCCGACCAACGTCGGCCTTCGTCGTCGAACGTGAATGCGCCCGGATTCGAACCTCGACAAATGTGGTGTACCCACAGTGCCCCATATCTGGCTTCTCTTGTCTCTTAATGGAATTGGAGGGGTGCATGTATGTCACCAGGCAATTGCATACTGTCTGATAGTGGTACCACTTCCGCACCAGGTAGGCGCCTCATCAAGAACCCTCCGTACTCAAACATCCCGACTCCTAATTACAATCAGGTTGTGTCCCTTTGATCATGACCTAAGGTAGATCCCGCTATTCCGGCCCTATGACTGGCCTAATTGGTCCTTCGGCTGATTTCCGACAATAGTTGAGATCTGATACTGAGGGGATGTCATATACCCATTCTCATCCTCGCTTTCGTCACTGCTCAAGCCATCCGAGGCGTTGGAGCATGTGAATGAGACAGGCTCAGGATCTGAAACTCTTTTACGAAAGAGCTGCCAATCCGTTCATGAATCAAAGGGTGTCAACAATAGGTATTATATATTAACGCACCCCTTTGTTCTGTTCTCTTCGTCGATTCTTTCGCAACCTTCCCCCAACACCATTGACTTGGCGAAGTTTTCTGTCATAGCCCATTGTCTTGATCTGTGATTGAAACAGGCCCTTAACTTGGATCGGGTCCGCCGTGCGAGCTTCAGGTACACCGGACGCCATAAAACCGTCAACAAAGACTTGAGTTACCGATGCATTCCAATCGCTGTTGACCGGAGAATGGAAGTCCGGACGCAACGCCGTGGGTTCACAGGCGGGCTCACGCGCATGTTCTAGATTGAAGGCTGCGATTTCTTCGGCGGTTGGTGGATTGGGGCACAGGACGGCCTTGAGGTAATTACGGAAAGCACGCTACAGAGGAATTGGAAACTGTGGAATGAAAGTACTGAATAAACAAACCATGAAATCATCACGCTGTTGTGAACAAGTCCCTGGTGGGCGCCTGGCTCGATGCATAGAGCTAGCCGACGTGGAAGGCTGACTGGACTCTCCATTAGATGCTTCGGCATCAGGATAGACATCGGTGAGTAGGTTGCACCTATCGACCATTCTAGTAGTTGGCTCTGGTTGAGGCGTTAGGAATATTGCTTGTCCATTCCATTGCTTGAATGGGCCTTTGTGCGTTCCAAAGCCTTGGAAATGCCATTGTTGTCCTTCAAAATTTATCCTAGGTGAGCTCGTAGGTAATCGACTGCGCTGGTATGCGGTTGGGTAGCTCGTCATAAAATCTAGCAGAAGAGTTCAAATCAAATCGGTCGAGTGTTTAGAATAGAAGTCTTACCGGACGAGTCTCCTCTGGGTTGATACATCTTGGTCAACGTCGGTAGTAAAATCACGCTGGGGGTAGCGGTGTCTAGTGTCTCCTTTATACTGCTTCCCACTCGATACTTGGGGTTGAGTGAAACGTGGATAACTTGCCGTGTTAAAATTCAGTGTCAGACTATGGCCTATTCCATCACTACAGAAAAAGTGTAGAAATTGTGATNNATCACAATTTCTACACTTTTTCTACACTTTTTCTACACTTTTCCGTGTAATGACAATCACCACAACTTCTAAAATTTTCCGTAGCCTATTTCACCATCATCACAATTTCTACACTTTGTCCATTGCAATTGAATAGGGTGCTTGTTAAACAGGCCCTAGGGATTGATCTCGAGGATTCGCGGTTATTGTTATTGATTGATCGCCACGGCTTTAGTCTCGGCTTCCCATCCGTTTACGACTGTGATTCCATTTTGGGCATCACCGCCTTAAACGTCTGGGAAATGATCAACGTCGTTGGGAGGGTTTGACCTTCGGATAGCTCGGGGCTCTCGGAGCCATGTCCGAGGCTTAGTAATAGC